>JAJMKM010000016.1:0-235662 GCA_030563905.1 Australozyma succicola
CAACTGATGGCTCCAACACTAACGGTGGCGTCAACCCAACTGATGGTTCCAACACTAACGGCGGTGTCAACCCAACTGATGGCTCCAACACTAACGGTGGTTCCAAACCAACTGATGGTTCCAACACTAACGGCGGCGTCAACCCAACCGATGGTTCGAACTCCAATGGCGGTGCCAAACCAACTGATGGTTCCAACACTAACGGTGGTGTTAACCCAACTGATGGCTCCAACACTAACGGTGGCGTCAACCCAACTGATGGTTCCAACTCTAACGGTGGTTCCAAACCAACTGATGGTGTTAACCCAACTGATGGCTCCAACACTAACGGTGGCGTCAACCCAACTGATGGTTCCAACACTAACGGCGGTGTCAACCCAACTGATGGCTCCAACACTAACGGTGGTTCCAAACCAACTGATGGTTCTAACACTAACGGCGGCGTCAACCCAACCGATGGTTCGAACTCCAATGGCGGTGCCAAACCAACTGACGGTGTCAACCCAACTGATGGCTCTAACTCTAATGGTGGTTCCAAACCAACCGATGGTTCCAACACTAATGGCGGTGTTAACCCAACTGATGGCTCCAACACTAACGGTGGCGTCAACCCAACTGATGGTTCCAACTCTAACGGCGGTGCTAAACCAACTGATGGTGTCAACCCAACTGATGGCTCCAACACTAACGGCGGCGTCAACCCAACTGATGGTTCCAACTCTAATGGCGGTGTTAACCCAACCGATGGCTCTAACACTAATGGCGGTGCTAAACCAACCGATGGTGTCAACCCAACTGATGGTTCCAACACTAACGGCGGTGTTAACCCAACCGATGGCTCCAACACTAACGGTGGTGCTAAACCAACTGACGGTGTAAACCCAACTGATGGCTCCAACACTAACGGCGGTGTCAACCCAACTGATGGTTCGAACTCCAATGGCGGTGCCAAACCAACTGATGGTTCGAACTCCAATGGCGGTGCCAAACCAACTGACGGTGTCAACCCAACTGATGGCTCTAACACTAACGGTGGTTCCAAACCAACTGATGGTTCCAACTCTAACGGCGGTGTCAACCCAACTGATGGCTCTAACACTAACGGTGGTTCCAAACCAACTGATGGTGTTAACCCAACTGATGGTTCCAACACTAACGGCGGTGTTAACCCAACCGATGGCTCTAACACTAACGGTGGTGCTCAACCAACTGACGGTGTAAACCCAACTGATGGCTCCAACAGTAACGGCGGTGCCAAACCAACTGACGGTGTAAACCCAACCGATGGCTCTAACTCTAACGGCGGTGTGAACCCAACTGACGGTGTAAACCCAACTGATGGTTCCAACACTAACGGCGGCGTCAACCCAACTGATGGTTCCAACTCTAATGGTGGTTTCAAACCAACCGATGGTTCCAACACTAATGGCGGTGTCAACCCAACTGATGGCTCTAACACTAACGGCGGTGCTAAACCAACTGACGGTGTAAACCCAACTGATGGTTCCAACACTAATGGCGGTGTTAACCCTACCGATGGCTCTAACACTAACGGTGGTTCCAAACCAACTGATGGTGTTAACTCAACTGATGGCTCCAACACTAACGGTGGCGTCAACCCAACTGATGGTTCCAACACTAACGTCGGTGTCAACCCAACTGATGGCTCCAACACTAATGGTGGTTCCAAACCAACCGATGGTTCCAACACTAATGGCGGTGTTAACCCAACCGATGGCTCTAACACTAACGGCGGTGCCAAACCAACTGACGGTGTAAACCCAACCGATGGCTCTAACTCTAACGGCGGTGTGAACCCAACTGACGGTGTAAACCCAACTGATGGTTCCAACACTAACGGCGGTGCCAAACCAACCGATGGTTCCAACTCTAATGGGGGTTCCAAACCAACTGACGGTGC
This sequence comes from Australozyma succicola, assembly GCA_030563905.1. Taxonomy (NCBI): domain Eukaryota; kingdom Fungi; phylum Ascomycota; class Pichiomycetes; order Serinales; family Metschnikowiaceae; genus Australozyma; species Australozyma succicola. The sequence goes on from JAJMKM010000016.1 coordinate 1,922, forward strand.
CAATTCAAATGGTGGTGTGAACGCATCTGAAGGTTCCAAATCTAATAGCGCTGTTAACTCCAAGGGTGGAGTTATCGGAACTGATGGTTCTTATAGTAACGGTGGCCAGAAACTAACTCTTGGCTCTCATACAAATGGTCCTGTGAGTTCAAAGGCTGGATTTATTAGTGCTGGTGATGAAGTTTTTGCTACTTTGGACGCTGAAGAATTTAGTGTTCTGACAGGTGTCATTCAAACACACTCTTTTACATTTTCCTCTCTGTATGGCAATTCGTATGTTACCAGTTACGTCGGAAGTGTCACAGAAAAAGGAGGTGATGTCAGAAGCACCTCGGGTGTACATCCTTTCCCAATTGCTAACTCTGGCTCGAGGAGGTGTTTGAGCATCTTTGTAATTTTGTTCTCATTCATTCCTTTCTTGTAGGTTATGGACGTTTGGAAAGAAGGTTGAACAACCATTGTATTTATTAATGTCGCAATTGCTCTTTACGAATTCAGTGTTGATACGGACCTGAACATTTCGGAGATGTTTTGGCATTTTCTCATATTTAATTGAGTTACGAGTATTTAGGATTACCACAAGTCTAATGCGAATGGAAGTTTACTAATTTGATAAACGCGTAAATTTTGAAGTATGTTATGGTATTCGTTTCTTCACAATTGAAATAGGTAGTACCCAAAGAAGCAAACACTTATTGGGACCAACATCATGCGACGCTTACTCTTACTAGGTTTGGCCTAGTAAACAATGGAGTTCTCGCATTAATTGAGCTTTCCTGTTTCGTATCGTTATATCTTAGAAAATGCGATGCGGGTCTCTTTAGGCGAACCCCGCTGGTATGTGCGAAGCCAATAGACTTTTGCACCAAATGCATTCGGGACTAATGCTCAACCCTTCTACAGGGAAGTCGCTTCCGATTATTTACCATTGATATCTCGATTTAGTGTGCCTTGTTCACATGCGTGGGGAGCATTACCTTGCAATGGAGAACTGCAGAGAAGCTCGCATGGTTACGAAACTGATCTGACGATCTATCGGTACCATGAGGATATATAAATGATAACAAAGAATTTCCAAAATAATAGAAATACAAATTATGGTATACAATTTTTATAATGCAGACCAACCGAATCTACGTTTTACATTCGTAGTGATAAACTTGTAAACTTTATGAATACGCGTTGCTAGGAGTATCGGTTTTGTTGATGTCATAATCGCCGAAGAATGGCTCATAACCAAGCTTGTTATGCCGTGCGATTAGCGCTTCTGTGCGTTTTGTAGCCCAATTAACGATCTTCAGAAGCTCAATTACGGACCCCGAAGCTTGGCACACTCGCAAAATGAAGACCGATAGTCTTCTGTCGCAGTTTTTGATATCTAATACACTCACGAAATAAAAGTTCGATAAACGGAGGCTTATCTGGGTGGTAGCATTTCGTCCACAGCATACCCCTGGCCAAACGGCTCTGATCATGTGTTGTTTATTTTATTATGTGCAGTCTATCTACATTTGCAACCACAGATTACAATGCCACAGCGACCGTATCGAGCTGAAAACCAAATCATTCCCCATCCTGTCACGATTAGCATTCTGTGGTATCAAGGTGCAGTTGCCAGCCACGAAGCTGTATGGCTTTGACGAGTTATCTCCGAGGCAACAATTTCGATTAACATCCCTCATGAATAATATAAATACCACTCAAATGTAGTATATTCTTGTTTTTTTAGAGTCACTAAAGAATAACCCCGAAAACCTCAATGTTACGCACTCTCACCCTTCTCTCAATACTCTCCTTCCTTGTCAGTGGATTAGCTGTACCTATCGTTGAAAAGCGTGCAAGCCCTACTCCGTTGGAACTTAAGTTCACCGTCGAAAGGAAAAATAACTTGACTTCTCACCTGCTTAGACACAGCAAGAGAGGCACATATCCCGAAGTAATTACAGATGTCGGTGATGTGAGCTACAATTTAAATATTTTCCTCGGCTCTAACGAACAAGTATCGAATGTCATGATTGATACTGGGTCGTCTGACTTATGGATTACGTCTCAAACGTATGATCCTAATTCATCCTCATCATCTCAAGACACTGGTAACCCGTTTAGTATTCAATATGCCGATGGAACGTCGGAAAATGGAGAGCTCTACTTAGATACTTTGAGTTTTGACCCTTCTGATGCTCCTACCGTAACAAACTTTCAATTTGCATTGATTCAGTCCAATGATAGTCTGAACGGTGGAGTTCTTGGCATTGGAGACAGAAATACAGAGGCAACCTCCCAGGAATATGACAATTTGCCATGGGCCTTGGCTGACAACGGCATCACACCAAAGGCTTCGTATTCGTTGTTTTTGGGTCCCGACAATGGACAAGGATCTCTTATCTTTGGTGGTATCGACACTGATAAGTATGAGGGTCAGTTACAAAAATATAACATCGACACCTCCGGTGGACCTGGATTGTTTGTTAATGTCGACACCATCAGTGTCAACGGCAAATCGTTTTCCTCAAACACTCCTTATCTTTTGGACTCCGGTACTTCATTGGGTTTTATCCAGGATGACGTCCAGAAGTACTTAGACAGTATCTTTAATCCAACTATGGTTAAGGAAGGCGATATCACCTACCGTCAAGTTAGCTGCAACCAGCCAACTGACAAGTATATTGAGTTTAATTTTGGACAAAACACAATATCATTATCTTACGCAGACGCTATCACGAACGATGGAAACGGTCAATGTTTGTTGGGATTCACCTCATACAACAATTACAATATTCTTGGTGATGTTTTTTTGAGAAAGGCTTACGTATACTACGATCTTACTGACAAGACAATTTCTCTTGCCCAAGCCAAGTACTCTTCCTCCTCTAACATTATTAGCGCTTAGTGCGGAATAAAAGAAGATTTTGACACTTTTAGTGTAATTTTAATTAAAATCACCTTGATGTGTTTGGCAATTGCATTTGTGTATACAAAGTTTTCCTATTCTTCTCCGTCAATTGCGAATGTGCGCGAAAATTACAATTGTCTTCCAAAATTAATAAGGCAAAAAATTAAGCCTCAATACCGAATAAGCATATAGTTCTTAACGGAAAGCTTCACTCCAATAAAAATTAAAGCGAGTTTTCCATTTCTTAACTCGATCTCTCTGCGGAGAGGCACTATTAGAAAAGTAACGCGTCGTGAATTTGTTAAACTCCAGCTGATTAACAAAAAAGATCGTCATAAATATACGCAATTTCGTTTTCAAAATAATTTCAACTACAAAGTCGTATTTCTGGCGCGTTTATTGCAAGAGGCTCTCCTTGACCTACCTTTGAATTAATCGTAGAAAGAAAGAAAAATTTGCGTGATTTATACACAAAATTTGACAGAGTTATAAATATCTAGAGGGATTTGATTGAAATTTATCACACAAGAATGTTGGTCTTTTGCACTGCCCGAAAATCGTCGAGTGGTCTGGCGAGCGAGCTAGTCAACGCTGCCCTTTCAAAGACTAAAATTCACCAAACCAGTCTCTTCAAAAAGATTGAAACTTATTATTTTGTGAGATTTCGTTTTCAGTTTGACTTGTATTGTGTTTGCCAACGTAGTCAGGGAGTTGGATCGCGTATCAGATGTTTACGGAAATGTTGAGTTCTCTCCGACAACTACCATGGATGATTAATTAGAGACTATTCCCATCGGTAAGTGCGATTGCTTATCTTCGAGCGTTTTACGTTTATTGAAGGCGCCAAGCCGCGGGGAATGAATAAGCTTCACTACCATATCAGTACTAATAAATTGGCCAAGATTTTCTGCGACCAGATATGCTGCCTCATTTAGTGTTTGGGCGCCCCCACAGGGCGATTTCCCGGGATTCCTGCAGAGAATCGCTACAGATGTCTGAAATTACTAAAGGCGATCGAGTGAGGGAGGGGCGAGCAAGCTTAAACTACCTAATCAAAATTATGAAGTCACAACGACGAAGACAAAAATTAAGGCAAGGATAGCGTCAAATATAATCGAATTTGGTCGAGTTGTGACATTTAATTGGCTAGATCAGCGCTGTATCACATAATTGGCGCGCTGCATGACTTACATCGCGCTAGGCAACACATCGCGGTAACAGTAGCACCAAAGTAGTGGAAGATCCGTGAAATACGTTATGTTACCAAGGATCTCGTCGTCATTGTCAAGAGAGGAGACAAACTTCAGAAAGCATTTTACGGCCTTTAATTTCCGAACTTCGAATCGAGAAGCTCTTTCCCATCCCGGCCATCAATCCCTTGGCAAATGAAGCTTCCCTTCCCACTTTCAAAAAGAAATGAGAAGCACACCGATACCAAAATTTATAGCCCGAGAATTCGGTTCCGAACTCCCAATGCGGCTGCCACCTAATATCAGATCGTATATCGGTGTTTAATGAAGAGGGGCAATTGCTTTGCATCTTGGCAATTATTGGAATAATTACGGCGCTTTTGGCGTCAGTCTTGCATCTACAGCTCGATAATCGCACTCCGATATCTTGTCAAATTCGCTACCCCAGATTGCGCCTCCACATTATGCCTTGCCCCACTTTGTAGAATTATGGCGGTTGTGGGGCTCCCTGTACGTACTGCACAAAGCCGCTTTATTGAAATTGATCCTGAGGACTTAAAATGGCTGCAAATATCGCAAGTTTTGCTCAATTCCCTGATCATCTCATCCCACTGGATTCTCTCTCGTTGGTAACTGGATTATCTGACGATACACACGACTTATTCTCTTGATTTCTTTTCACAACATCTCTTATCCCATCTACAAACTCACACATTAATATGGCTAACTCGGGCGACACCCTCAAGACGCCCATGCAAGATGAGTTGGACAAGCCAAAGGCTGTTCACATTGAGACTATCGAGTCTGACTCAGAACAGAGCCTCGACAAGTTTGCCCACATTGACGAGAAAAAATTGGTCCGCAAGATCGATCTCAGACTCCTTCCGTTGTTCATTATCTTGTACCTTTTGTCCTTTTTAGACAGGGGCAACATAGGAAATGCAAAGATTGAGGGCTTAGCTGAAGATTTGCACCTCAAAGGAAACCAATACAATATGTGTCTTACTATCTTTTTTATCTTCTACGCCTCCATGGAGGTTCCCTGTAACATGATTTTGAAGCGTACTCCTCCTAGAGTTTTTATTCCCTTGACGGTTGTCTTATTCGCTGTTGTCATGATTGGAATGGGCACTGTTCAAAACTATGTTCAACTTCTAGTCACCAGAGCCTTGTTAGGTATGTTTGAAGCTGCTCTCTTCCCAGGAATCTCCTATATCTTGTCCATGTACTACAAGAAAAACGAATTGTTGATTAGACAATCGATTTTTTTCTCTGCTGCTTCTATGGCCGGTGCCTTCTCTGGTCTTTTGGCCGCTGCAATTTCGAAGATGAATGGAGTTGGTGGCTACGAAGGGTGGAGATGGATTTTCATCTTGGAAGGTATCGTAACCCTTATTGCAGGCTTGTTGGCATTCATTTGGTTTCCTTCATTCCCAGGTAAGGCTGCCTTTTTGACCGAGGAAGAGCGCGAGTTTGTCGTTCACAGAGTCCAATACTCATCTAACGACGATGGTGCCAGAACTAAATCCGAGCCAAACGAAAAGACCGTACTCCAACCAATGGGCGAGGACACCTCCAACGACAAGAAATGGGTATTTGCCGTATTCAAGGACTGGCAATGTTGGTGTCAACTCTTGACATACATGGGTATTCTCCTTCCTTTGTACGGTATCTCTCTCTTCACTCCAACGATTATCAAGAGCTTGGGTTACACCCGTACTAAATCTCAATTGATGAGTGTTCCCATCTACATCGTCGCTGCTATCTTATCTATTGTGCAAGGTTTCGCATCAGACAGGATTGGCTTGCGTTCTCCCTTCCTAGTATTCAATTACGCATGCATGGCCGTTGGTTACATCATCTGCATTGTTTTGAATCCTAAAGTTAATCCTAAAGGAATTTATGCCGGTATTTACATTGCCGCCATCGGTATTTACCCTGCTATCCCATTGAACATCGTGTGGAACGCCAACAACTTGTCTGGATCTTACAAGAGAGCTGTTGGTATTGCATTCCAGATCGGATGTGCCAACTACTCCGGTGCTTTCGTATCGAATTTTTACAGACCACAGGATGCTCCTGGCTTTCGCTTTGGTCATAGTCTTGTGCTTATGTTCATTGGAATTGGAGCTATCTTCTTGTTGGCTTTGATTGTTGGTTACACCATTTCGAATAAGAAGAAGAGAACATCCTTGGCTGCCGGAAAGTACGACGGAGTTACTGATGAGGAGTTCTTGAAAATGGGTGACAAGAGTCCATTGTTTATGTACAGACTCTAGATTCAATTGGAGCTATAGTAACAATTATTTATATAAATTAAATCTATGATGAATTACTTTACAAATTGAGCTAAAATTCGAAACCTCGTAATATTTTATTCGCATCTTTTGGTATTGAAGTAAATGTAGCTTTTGCTTCTATGTGCAGTCATCCTCGGCACGAGAGTTCCTTAATAGCCGATCTTTGGCGATAACTCATCCCAGTTTACATAACCCTTCTTCATGATATCTGGATATTTTCAGTCTAAGGTCAAGACCACATATGCGCCACTGCCTGTTGCGTTGAAAAATTCACTAGACACACTAAGTCTAGACCAGCTTGTTGCCAAAACCTCCCCGGAGCTTGTGGACGGCGCCTCCTTCTACATTAACCCTCTCTTATCCAGCGGCCATTCGCAGACCGCATACACTGCAATCAACAGGTTTGATAATGTTGACCAAGTCTACTATATGCGCCGTATTCTCACGGTAGAGTCTGACACGAAGCTGTACGAGATAGAAGGAGAGAAGATGCCATACGATCGATGGAATGGCAAGTCCACCATCGCGCTTGATTATGTGGTGGACAAATCCAAGTGTGTCGGCGATCAAAATGCCAATAGACCTTTGAGCCAAATCAGACCTCTTTTGCCAAGAACAGAGTACATAGATGTCAGCGACGAGCAGGCCTTATTTGACAACGACAAGCCGTTGGTAATCGCCTTACATGGGTTAGCTGGAGGATCCTACGAGTCTTATTTGAGAGCTTTCCTCCTGGAAATCACTGGACCCAACTACAATTTCGACGGAATGGTCCTTAATGCTCGTGGATGTGCTCATCATACAATCACATCGCCTCAACTCTTCTGTGGACTCTGGACGAATGACTTGCGGTATTTGATCAACGAACACATATCAAAAAAATGGCCAAAGAAGCAGATTTTCCTTATAGGCTTCTCGCTAGGAGGCGCCATTCTCGCTAACTATCTAGGCCAAGAGGGAGATACCGTTTACAAGAACATTAAGGGTGCAGCAGCTATGGGCTGTCCATGGGACTTTCCGCAATCATCCACCGCTCTTGTAGACACTTATCTTGGCCACAAGGTGTACTCCCCAGCAATGTGTAAGAACCTTTTGCGACTCCTCGACAAACACTATGACAGCGCTTTGCACGTGGAAGAGATTATAGCAGATTACAAAGCTGACCCGAAGAAATTTCGTTTGAAGACCCTCAGGGACTTTGACGAAGCTTTTACATCAAAACTTTTTGGATTTAATTGCGCAGAGGAGTATTACAGACACGCTTCTCCCTCGCAAAGACTTCTCAATGTCAGAGCACCGTTTTTTATTTTCAATTCTAAAGACGATCCAATCGTCGGTTCCAAGAGCTTACCCCATACTGAAGTGAAGATGAACCCCTACGTGTACATGATCGAGACCACCGTCGGCGGCCACTTAGGATGGTTTGACCTTAAGCAGAAGAGATGGTACCCAAAGCCGCTCTCACGAGTATTTGCGGCAATGGCGGAACGAGAAATAATTCCTGTGGATAGGCAGTTCTTACATCGTGCGTCTGACGGAAATTGGAAGCACGACAGAATTGTCATGTAGCGATCATAGTCTCAATCGAAACATATTCAGCCCAGGCCATCAAGTGCCATGCAAATTAGGTATTTCTTGCGTTAGATCGAGTCAATTGCCTCCTCTGTGTATCTCAATACGTATAATATTCACTCCAAGCAACTGTTTTTCGTATACAAGAGATACCGAGGAAACGATTTTAGAATCGGCGATGAAACATAATATCAATTGAAAACAATAATCGAAACTATTTTTACCAACCAAGTACCATATAAATTATACAAAACAAAGTATTATCTCATAAAATCGTAAACTTTAATTATAACCTATAACCTATGACCTGAACCAAATTGAGTAAGAGGAGTCTGAAGCGCATTACCGGTGTATCCACACTAGTAATATACTGGGTTGGGGCGTGTCTTTCTGTGATCCTTACTCTGATTGATGCTTTTATAGCTACCACACCGTGTGGTAGCTGGCGACTTCAGCTCCCCTGGTGGAGTGCAAAGCTGCTCGTTGTACTCCACCGGATCATGGAAAAAATGACACTTGATGAGTCTATCCTGCAACTCATAGAGGGATATGCGGTGGTTGGGATCTAGCTCGAAAATGAGATCAAGCAAATGATTAAATTGTTGCAGGATGGGCAAAATTGTCCGTAGAACCAGCCTATCGTTCAAAATATAGTTTGCAAACACCTCTTGACGGTCGTTGATATTAGCGATTGGCCACGGGTTTCTCGAACAAGATATGTTGATGAAGAGAACACCGAGAGACCAGATATCACCTGCCAAAGTGGGAAACAATTTCTGATTCAGTTCACCAGTGGCCTTAGGATTATCCGGATAGTCGTCCATGTTTATAAGTGATTTGACCAATCTATTTGTATTGAAATTGACAATCCTCTCCGGGGCCATATAGAAGCTCAGACCGCGACAAGCATTGCAGCAGATCAAATTGGAGGTCATTGCAAGTCCGAAATCAATGAGACTGATTCGTAATTCGGAGTAGTCAACAATTTCTTCCATTGAAAGAGGTTCTCGTGGATCTACATTCGGAGCCCTTGGCGGCCTTCTATAGCTCGGATCGTAGGTGACCATAACGTTTTCTGGCTTCATATCGCAGTGGTAGACACCTTGCTCGGCACAGAAAGTGATAGCTTGGATCAATTGCACCATACAGTTTCTCATAAGTAACTCTTTGTTTTGATGAATCGGTGGACATTGAAAGATCTGTTCATCGATGATCTGCCCAAAAAGGTCACCCTGAGGGTAGTAGTCCATAAGTGTAAGGATAGCAAATTTCTCAAGCAAAAGCACATGATGAATTGATACGATGTTTGGATGTTTATGAACTTTTAAATGGATGGCGATTTCTCGTAGGAATGGACATGCCTGACCATCACGCTCCACGACCTCCAAGTTGAGCTCATGCGCACTGATGTGGGTACCAGGCCTTTCGGAGGTTTTAGGGAAGTTGAGTGCACAGCTTTCGTAATCGGGGGTGGTGGGACGCTTGCATAAGAGTTCATTGACGTGATTTGTTTCTGAGTGTGGCAAACTTTGCACACCACGCGAGAAGAAATATTCATGGATAGTGTTTTCAATAACTTTTTTGTTCTGAGAGGTGGAATGGCGAGAGGCGGCGGGTGGATTGATGAGAACCATCTTTGCAGCATATTGGGCACCTGTCTTTTGGTCTAAAACCAGGTATATAAGGCCATATGTTCCTGCTCCAATCTTTTTAAGAAGCTGAAACCGATTGTTGATGGTGTATCCATTGAGAGAGTTGGGGCTGGGTAGTCGCTTTTGCTGTGCGCCCGTATCAAGTAAGGGGACAATGTGAAGACTCATATCTGTACTAGTGGAGCTTTATCGGTTCATGTAACGGGGGATTTCTTAAGGGCAAAAATTCCGATTAAAAAAAAGTAATGTTTTGCTTCGAGTAGCTATGGCGGAATTTTTTTTGGCTCGTCTGTGATATTATCGTGGTGTCAGCCGCCCGTCTCTAAAATGGCCTGATAGATGCGAGAGATGCGTTGAGGGGGCCTTTTCGGCGAAAGCTAAATGGACCAGGTTGCTAATGCAAAGATTAATTGAAAGGCTTTTGAATTATTTCAAGTCCAATCGTGTGCAATTGATTTTAATAGCTCAGCTATTTTTTTCTCTGTCGATGATGTGTTACCGCTGTAATGGTCTAAAAGACGGATATGAATGAGAAAAGGCAGGTTCAGAGCAAGCAGTGGTGCCAGAACTTATGTACAATATAATTGAGATGTATAAATACAGTGTAGATGCAGCGATGGGAAGAGGTAAAATTATCTATAATCAAAATAAGCCTTGAGGTGAGGCTGGGATCATATAAGGGAAGGGTGAAACCGGGAGCGTCATTGCGTGATGATTCAGGGTTGTTTCCCTTCCTTCGGACTTTGGCCTTGGGTGCAAATAAATGATGGACTGATCAGACCACTTTGGGGCACAAAAGCACTCAACACTGTATACAAGGTGCCTAGATACAGGATTGATGTTCCTTTCATGTTCCCGAACCAAGGTTTTTATAAGAATTTTTGGCTTGGGCAGATTCGCATCATTACCGCGTATAGTATGCAGAATCATAGGTCAAATTTCCATGCATGATTCGAGGTAGGTGGCGCACGCCGCAGGCCGCCGTTTGTTAAACGAGTTGCTTGTAAGGCGGTGTCGGGATTTGTGAATAATCCAAGAAGCCGAGGATGATGCGACGCGTTTAAAATCTGACTGGTCGTTGCGCCGCATGTGGGGTGAATTTAGTTGTTAGTTCGCTGTAAGACCCTTAGGAGTGCAATGAATGTGTTACTATGACTAATTCTTGATAACAGACTTTACATTTAATTGCAGTCGAAAAATTTTGCAGTTACGTTTCATACGCCATGCTGTGAAAGGCTACAGTTTATTTCTATAAAAGATGTAGGTTGCAATTGAAAAAATCAGAAGAAGAATGGAAGCGCTTTTGGGAAGCACGAGGTAAGTTGCCAGAAACAAGACAACGTTTAGGAGAAAAAGTGAGTCAGTAAAAACGATATGCATAAAAGGGCCGGAAAAAGAGAAATGGAAAGGTCGTAAAGAAGTTTATATCTCCCGGAATTTTCGTGGGTTTTGAATGGTGACAAGTTGCCAACAAATTGACCCAAAAGTTGTTTTAGCTTGTTATCGGGTTGCGGACGCGCTAACGCATGATGCATTTGTAGGGCTTGATTGAAATGATAAGCAAAATGTCTTATTTTTGGAACTCGCTGAGCTAAAACTACCCCTATTTTTTCTTCAAATTTTATTTGCATCTTGATAGCTTTGACTCAAGCATTGACGACGGCAAGTTCAACAATTGCATGATTGGATCTTAGGCACATAATTGAAAAGCTTATATTCGATGATAAATCATTTACAAATCGTTCATTTCGTGTATATAAGAGACGAATGATTCATCAGTGGTCTTTTTTACTACGATTGTAGACAAAATTGTCCTGAGTAACAGGCTTCAAAAATATTGTCTTCCATGGAAGTTCTTGCGAGGTCTCAATACCAGGATCTCTGCATTTGGGATGTTTCTTCACAATACGTCGACAAACTTGAGTTGGGCCTCGTCTTGAGAGAGTTGACGAATACTGGCGACGAAAGGATGAAAATCTTCCATGGAGATTACTTTTATCCTTCATGAAATCAAATTCAGGCTTAGTTAATTCACTAGACAAATACTCGGAGCCAAAAGCAGAGGAACATGGAGAAAGAGTATGAGATGTTGCTTTTAGTTCTAATGGCTTGAAGGGTTCACAAATTTCGTTAAAGTTGTGCGTATTCTTTTGATGAGCTGGCTCAGCACCACCGCAATTATTAAAAGGCCTTGCTACAAGATTCGTGTTTATTGATGTCTTTGAATCCTGGACTGTCCGAACTTGCGAGGGACTCAATTTAAAATAGTCAGCCCCTGAGATGTAAGAACTTTTTTTCTTATTTTGACGATACATCATTGCAGAATTTGAAGTTCTCATGTTCATATGATAGGACATACTTGGAGTAGACGTTTCAGCAGATTTGCTTCTTGACACCCTGCCATCTAAGAAAAGCAATCTTTCTTGGAAAGGGAGTGGAGTATGAAAATTAAAATGAAGTCCAGAGGTGCAAGCGTATGATCTATAGTTGCAGCCCAACCACTGTTGTGCATTCAGAGATGGGAAGCTCAATGTGCAATCTTGCTTCCTAAAGATATTATGATACTTATCAGGAGTAATTAAGGAGCTTCCTGGAACTGACATATTTCGCAGCACCTTACCTCTTTTCGAATAACTACCGGCTTCAAGTAAGTAAAACACAGGCTTCGAATCATAGTTCCCTCCGTACTCCGCATACGTTCCGAGGCTTTGGCTGGAAACGGGATTCAACAAAGTTTTCGTACATCGATTTTCTGTTTCCCGAATGTTGCGGCATTTACTACAATGACAGGTGGGTGGTATAACCAGAATACTCATAGGCATTAGTACCCTACCACTTTCTGCTGAACAGACAAGCAGTCTTGAAGAGGAATTAAGACACTCTGGATGATGTGTTTCATGGTACTTTGGCAATATAACTTGCATGATCGTGTTCGATGAAAGGATATTTTTGAGAGTGACAGTTGGCCATCGAAAATCTTAAGGAACCACCATTGAAACCTGAAACAGCTGCAGAAACTAAGACAACGCAGAATTCAATGCAGTAGTATAGTTTAATCTTCGCAAACGACCTATTCGTTGCAGGAAGCACAATATGAATATACTGTGACGCCCTCAGGTTTCCTTCATGGAATGCCTTACTTTATGTCCCTCGAGCAAAAAAAAGAAAATAGTTTATTTTAAGGAACTCTAACCAATAGGAAAAACATTCCTGCGAGGAGGATTGAAGTGGAGATGGCCAAGTAGCTAATATACACACCACTGACAGCAAAATTTGAGTATTATCGACATTTCGGTCCGTTCAGCCTGTTCAATTTGACATTATCGAGACAATTAGTTTATGAGTATCGTATCAGTCAAGTGATCAAGCATGGGCCTGTAGATGAAGATATTTGATGCTGTTGCCATGAATAAAGATAGACCAAGCCCGGCACACAGAGCAATTTACTACATATAGATGTTTCAGATTGGACAGTACGCAAAGGAAGGGTCATGCGAAGCCTTAAGACCGGGTTTGCCAATCTAGAAAATTTTAGGTAAGTATTGTTCGAAGTTTTCACTGGCTTTGAGCCGTGAAACTCCTCAATGTTTAGAATATGAGACCGGTTTGTTTTGACTATAAATGCAGTTCACATGAAAGACAAACTGATCAAAACTTCTCAGCGAAGCAAAGACATTGACAAAATTCATGAGATGTCTTAAGCACCATAAGATAATAGAAATAACCCCATTTTATTATCGATTGTGTTATACAACTTTGCATCCGGAACCCAGATGAGTTGGGCTAGCCAAACCCATTTAATTGTTGGTTCCATACACCCTTGCTTTGGTCAGCAATGACAGCTGAAGCTAGTTTGGTTTTGCTCTAAATCAATCTACTGGAAAGGTGAGAAAATTTACAGGACAGACTGGCTTAGCAAATTGATACCGAAATTCCTTTTTAGGCGGACAAAACCCAACCAGAATAGTTCACTCAAGTTTTAAATTGGTTTTTCTAAAACCTTTTAATACTCCAGTAAACTACTCATTTCCCCTAAGGAATGACCCAAGTGGGTAATTGCATTCGAGAGGATGAAGGATGGGAAGGTCTAAATCATTACTAGGTTTACAATGCATGCTTGCATCTCTGACAAGGCTGATGGTGCCCAAATGTACGGTATCAAGGCTTGATGCAAAGTTGGTATGTGACCTTCGATGGGACAATTAAGTTATAAAAACACTTTTAGTACGAGCCTCTTTGACACGTATGAGGTTCATGTAATTCACACTTGCTCACCAAAATTGACTTTTTTTTGCCAATTCTTCACTAAATATATATGAAGCTAGCTACCGATAGATCCGCTAAGGTGTTTGATTGATTATCTTTCGATGCCTTAGTATTATACTATACGTCTACTTTACCACGCATGTTTTTTATGAGTTTTTTGTTACTCAAATTTATGAACTTTCAACTGAATTTAGGTCTTAGCAACCTCATTAGAAAAATGCTCCAAAAATATGGGATGAGGAAAAGCATATATGACAGTGCAGCCCGTGTTAAATGGTCTTTCTGATGAAAGTCACTGTAGCCAATGAGAATAATTAAACTTGCCCTTCTTCAAGTTAAATTTGGCATCAATCAAGCTCATCATTATAATAATTGGGTTCGAATATTTGAACCTTTTTTACCAACATGCATAACCGATGTCATATCACGACACCAACTTGCAAGTTGCACCTTGTGTACGGCACAAGAGAACTCGGTAATAAGCCCCCATTGAAAACACTCTTTTTTAACACAAAGTGCTTGAGATCTAGAAAACCTTTGCCTTGACCTCACAATGCTACTGGTCACGGGGCTACCATTGTCAGCAACAGCAGAACAAGAGTGTTAGCATAAATTGTGTGCAGTGACTGTTTATGCCGCCATGCACCCCACAGATATCTAAACAAAATGATGCAAGTGCTTAGCAAAAAAATAAAAAATTGGAAGTTGGCATTTCTCTATTTCCGTTTAAAGTACTTCAAATTTCAATTAACTTCCATTTGTAGAAAAAAAAATTTAGATGCCGAGGAGCAGAGTGCAACCGAAATGCGGGGTGTACACTCCACATGAAATGCTTAAGTAGCCGTTTGACCAGACGGTGAGCGTTTTTTTACTAATTCAATTTCTTTTTGACTTAAAGCCTAAAAGGAAAAGCTTCTAAATTTGCATATGCTATCCTCTAAGTCTTCTCTTAAGTGGAATTTAGCTCAAATTAGCATCTGTTCACGCAATTTAGATTGAGTTACACAAACAAATATAGGCGAGTTGACTAACCGGATTTTTAGAGACGCATTAAAATGACGGACACGGAGAACTATTCAATTGTTAGAAAGGTGTCTAATTTGGTTTATGCTTCTGATCGAGACCTGAACAAGACAGGGTTATTAGCCAAAGCTTTATCAGCAGCGATAGAAAGCTCACCAAAAATTTTTACGCCAAATTCGTTACATTGTTTTTTTTTGGAAACGCCAAAAGATTGTCCCACCCTATGGCGGGTCACCGAAACATCCAGCGGCAATACATTTTGTCACAGGAGTGTGAAAGGATATCAGAACAAGACATTGTTGCTCTCTATGAATTTATCTGTTACAAGTAAAAATTCACATCGGGATTTGGAGCATCAATTTGATCATTATGTTACAAATCTTCACAATCGTACAACTAATAGTGGCACCGGAAACTTAGGACAAATGGAAGAATCAGAGAGTAAGCTTGAGTCCCAAAATAATTCTGAATGCGATGAGGACGAAAAAGTTATTGTAAAGCCTTTCTTCTTTCAAACATCTTTTTCAAGTCTTGAAAAGGCCAAGAATATGTTCTCGCTTTCAGAAACATCCAAGTTTACCGAATCTTTAGGGCTGGGCGCTACACGTATTGATTATGTAAATTTGGGAATTACCGAGAAAGTCGGTCAAGGTTTGCCGCAGGGAAGAAGAGGCAATTTCATACTTCGTTTAGGCACGAATACAGCTGCTCAGAAAATGATCGAAGTATCCTCTCAATTTGTGCCAATAGCAATAATGCTCGATCCTTTTTATCTCTTTCATTTTGCCAAATTTATTTGCGAAGATAAGAATAATTTCGACATTCCCCCTGGCGCATTTAGTCATGCAGTGTATTTCCATGATGTGGATTTTGACTGCACGCAGTGGTTGGGCTTGTCGGTGTCTGTGTCGCGATTAGTAAATTCTGCGTTCTTACTCGAAGCGGACATTTTTAACAACGAGGGGCGACACATAGCGACCGTGGTACTGGAAGGTTTGCTTAATCGGCACAAGGAATCGAGACTTAGGCTTTAATAAACCCAAGTTTATACTCACTTAGCGAATAAATACAATCATACAGCAATTCTGATTGTCATCTGTGCGTGTGGCAAAGTAGGTGCTTTGTTTTCTGGAAACAATGTGGCTAAGTGACGTAATTGTTATAATTAATGGAGCGATGAGGTGCGCACAAACCCGAAGCATCTTGATAAGAACGCGAATTTTTAGGTCAGCAATAAGGAAAATAGCCTCCCTCGCGCCAAAAAACTGAATAGGAAATATTTTACGTATTGCAGCTTTATTTTCTGTTGTGTCCATTTATTTCGACCAATGTTGAGACAGTAGAATGCAACCAAATGCAGAATGCATGGCGCGCTTTATGGCGACAGATACACCCGCATGTTATGCAGGGATGATTAATTTGTATCTTTACGTGCTGCAGTAGCCCAATTCTCGAAAAGAAGCTCTAAAGTACTAGGGCAATAATTTGTTTCTATATTGAAATTGCTCACTCAAAGCAATTGAATTATGGAAAAAGCAAGTATGAATTGACGTATGTCAATACCATTTTCACTTAAGTCGGGGTAATTTCGGTAATGTGACTTTATCAACTCGGTCCAAGCCGAGAACCGGTGGCAGCCGGTGATAGTGTTACCAAGGCTTTGTTTTTGCTCCGCATAAATGCTCAACATGCATGACAGAGTGTCTCAAAAAGCTTCTGAGTGTGAATCCTCCGCAAATCCTATTATATTGTTATTTCAATAGTATTTGAACAATCTCCATTTCTAACGTGCAAAATTCCCCGAAGCGTCCCTAATGGCCCTGGCCAACTTGTACTTAGAGATGCCACAAAATACTAATGTGAACCTTTTCCCGGAATTATGTGTTCCGGTTGAATTCAAAGGCCGAGGGAATGTAGAGAAGGGGTCAATACGCATGTCTCTGCCCGGCGCGAGGCGGCGTTTAAACTCCTCTGTTATAACATGACAGAGCCTTAGCTGGAATCTAACAAAAATAGACGCCCAAGTATAATAGCTTAGGGCCTTGTTGTCCTGAACGCAAAATAACCTAAATTGATTCGTTCATGCAGAAAATATTAGCTTCGTATGCCTAATTGGTTCATGCGAGATGCATCCTGCACTCTCTTAACGATTCTCCAGCCCCAGATAAACCCAATGACATAAGCTTTTACAATCCTTCAAAATCTTCAATGGTCTTCACGAAGGTTTATTAGGTTCATTAAAAACAAAAAAAAGATGTGCTTACATAATCTTGAAACCAATATAGCTTAAAGGGAACCAGTCGGGTTTGAGAGTCATTGTCTTATGCGCTCCCCTTATCATTAAGTTTTCCCGTTCCTTATAATCTGCAGCAGCGCCTCAAAAGCATTCTTTGACAATTGAAGCATTCACGTCAGTAGTCACTTTACCACATAAAACGCTACACTTACGTATGCTGTTGACACAGCCTAGCATGCAAAATTGCCCTTGAAGACCACCATCGAAGCATGGTTTTGAGGACCTGTCCATGGTTGAACTGCGCAACACGGGCTCTTTCGAGACGCTTGCAGAATCGCGAGGCTTGAAAATTCATTGTGGAGCTTGTACACAGGCTGCATAAACTCATGCAAAATCTTCGCTTTAAGCGGTGGCCCCAGGAATAAGCTTTTTATTGCATACTTTCTAGCCCCTTCAATATGTTGTTTAACACCTTTAATCTTTAATGAGTACCTAGTCACGACTTTCATAAACCCACTTACCTATTAACGCAAGAGGGGTGACCTCTATTAGTAAGGCATAGGCTCAAAACCATTAAGGTAAAATCTAGTACTGCACAAATATCGCCCCGATATGTGCCCTTGTAAACTATTTTCCCAAAGCGATTATGCCTGCGCTCGTAATGCATTAGAGTTCGGGTATTTTCAGGTACAGGAAGCTTTATTATATAACTGTATTGTAATTCGGCAATTCTAAAACTATTCCTCAAAAATACCCATCCCAAATAAATTTCGTCTTTTCAAACAAGTACATTGACCACGCCTGAAGATTCCGACCAAAACAGTTAAATCCATATGGAATTATTCCTATAATAAAGCAAAATAGTCGTCGTATCTGAATCTCTCCCATAAACTCACTGGAAAATCTAGATATACCTTCAATCGTTTCCGACTGGTAAATTTAATTGGAGCGCTAAACCCTATTCATGCAAAAATAAATTCACACAATTCAATTTGTGATCACTCCTTTTTTTCATCCTTTCGTTTCAATACAATATCATGTCCAAAGACAATGAGTGCACTCGAAGACGGATCCGAGTCCCAACGAGTTGTTTAAAGAAAGAAAGAGGGGGAATTCATCATTTCAATTTAGAAGTAATATTCGACTGGAATAATTGTGGCTACGGCTATGTGTTGAGGACTACGTCTACTGGAATTTCTTCTAGGCGCGTAGCTCTGGGACTATTAAAGACTTCTGAAATGATGTGTTCTATCATTGCTCGTGATGAAGTATTGAAGACAAGTCATTCATTAGATGACTCGCAGATGTCCCAGTACGTTTCCAATTTAAAAAAGAAGTCCACTCTTAATGTAAGAAGATGCCGCTTTTATGACTCCAATACACAAGTAAATTGTGACAAGAATATTAAATTTGATTTCAAATCCCATACCCCTTCTGAATCATCCTTGGGCGCTGGGTATGTGTCTTTGAGAGAAGGACCTTTAAGCCGTCCCGAACGGGTCTTGCCCTCATCCGAAGAGGAGACTCTACTTAGAATTCTTGTAGGCATTAAATGGCGGGGATTTATGCCTTGGATGCATACACCATTGATAGCGACTATAAGCGAGAGTCTCAATTTTGTGAAGGTTCCGGTAAGCACAGACTCCGAGAACAAAGATGGAGACGGGCCTCGGCAAACTATGGTTTTACTATTAATTTCTGAAGACGCATATATGGGTCTACCTCATGGTTCTACAGAGCTTGAAGAGTTCTCTGAGGATCTCTTATTGCTTCCTTTGTTTGCACGCGGGCAGCGCATCATGGGTATTATCGGGGCTTCAAATGAAGATATTTTTACAGGTTGCGTATCCCCTAGTACCTTTTTGATGTGTATGTGGAAGCTTAAAAAGATGCCTAGTTCGCAAGTGCTGGTCTCTCAGAGTATCAGTGACTGCGAAATAAAAAGGGAAACTGAGGGCATAGACGAAGCAAAAGATATGACAAGAATGACTTTCATTTCTGAGCATGGGGGTCAAAAACTCAATTTACTGAATCTGAAACCTGCCTCTCTTGCTAAAAGCCGTAGATGCGTGGTGACAAGTAAGCAGTCACAAGCGCACAATTTTATGAATTTTGAGATCTTTTGGGGATTGAAATTACCTAGGAATCCAATGTCTTCGTCTACTCCTCCGTCAAGACCCCTACCAACCACTTTACATAGGTGTTATCCATTTTTTGTGAAGGGCGCTGCCATAAACGCAAACTTGCTTGCCAAATTCAAGAAATGTGCTATTGCGGAGATTTTTTGTTTTGACTTTGTGATGGAACCATTAAAGAATTTATACCAACGAATGCAAAGAAAGCAAAGGAAGCAAAGGAAGGGCAGACAAGCAAGACTATATAGCTCCGAAACGGTAGCTCGGAAAAGATCCTTAGAGAATGAGTTTGAAAATTTGTTTTTCAAGAGAAAAAGAAAAAGATTGAATGCAAATCCTGCGAAGGATGGCGAGTTAGAACAGCTAAGGTACATTGAAGTATACGTGACTCCGGAGATTTATCAATCTGGATTTGGCAGAATTGACTACAATTCATGTTCATTGCTTAATAGTGAAACGCTAGATCCAATTGACTGTTCATCCACTGCAGAGGCTGCCAAAGATGCAAATGTGTTTGCGGTGAGATTCAACCAAAAAAAGATGATGATGAACAACGGCCAATTGTACAAATCCGAAAAGAATAAGGCTTCTTCTAAAGACCGTAAAACACACCCTTTAAACTCAGTTGATAAGCGCCGCCGGCGGCCAAAACAAATTCTTCCCGCCATCCAAGACGAACTCGGTACACTTCAGGCAGAGTGGAAGTATTCATTGAATGTATTACGCAAAAAATACAGAAAAGAGAGTGATAGCTGTGTCAAATCCCTCGGCAATAGCAAGCACAAAACCAGCGACGTAGAGCCGCCGAGGCAGACAATCAAGTTTGTTGAGCATGCGGCAAAAAGCTTTTCCAGAGTAATTACTGAAGAAAGGAACAAAGACTCTGGAAAGCTTCCCATTGCACTGTCCCTTGTCTTTGAAAAAGTTTTGACCATTGATCATGTGAAAAGGTCAAAGGAAGCTAAGTTGAATCAGGACAGGAGCGTAAAAAAGGCTAACGATTCTTCCCACCTTCTGTCAAAATTAAACGGTAAAGATGAATTAGAGTCGACTAGCTTAAATTCAATATCTAGACGTGCTAGTGTCCTGGCCCCACCTTTGCATAGCTTAGCTAACGCCCAAACGGTTGCTCTGAATCTTGGCCCCCGCAGAAATTCAAATACTAATCTTCGCAAACCAAGCAGTTTTGCATCTAGCAGAAGCATACACGCGCGTGGAATGTTCAAGAAATTGGGTACACATTTAAACTTGAGACCTCTGATGCCCATTCAAGAGTATTCGAAGCCGGAACCGCCTCTTTCAGCACCAGGATACACGTTTAATCCTACTGAAGATAGTTCTATTACTAGTAGTGGAAGTAGAAGGGCTTTCTTTTCTGCCCCTCCTTCGCCTTTACACACATCATTCGTTACATCTAGTCCAGCATATTTATCAGCGTTGAACCCCCTATTTTCCATCAGAGATGTGGAAAATCCCGATTTGGGTTTAAATCTTGACACATCAAAACCTATTGATGTCTACTCTTTGTACTATAATCATTTGAGCTGCCCGCTTCCAGATGGCCAATTGGAAAACTTAAATTGGCTACAGGATAAGAAGTTGAGAGAGACTTGTCCTCAGGTTGAATTCAATTTCGGCGCTTCTCATTCTGGTGGTTCTGGCAACGACAATACAAGCCTGAAGATGCTTAGACTGACTAGAATGGATAGAAGTGTCAGTCATGAGAGTGGGCTTCCTTATGCTACTCAAAGATATTCTTCATACGAGAATTCTTCAATTGATTCAACTCCGTCTAACCTCTCATTGGCTGGTTCTAGAAATGAGCCTAATATGCTTGGAACTGCGCTAAACTTGAATATTAACTTCGGACAAACAGACGAGAAGAGTTTTTCGGCAGAAATTAATTATTCTGACCAAACCCCTTTCTCTCTTAGCCCTAATATTATTCAAAATGACACTAGTACTACTGAAGAGAGCGACAAAAGGGACTCAACCGATTACAGAGTTAAGTCACAAATTTTAAGCGAAGGTGTCACTAAGAATGTTGAGAAAAAAGATGAGCGGAGAACCCCCCTAGGATCCTGCGTCAACTGCCCTTCAGCGGATGTGAACTTTAATAGAAGGCCGAGCAAATTCTACCGCGCGCATAATTTCGACGGCGTAAATGCGTCTACAGTTAGCTTTGATGGTATTGGCAGCGACTGTACGCTTCTGAGCGAACCAAACTTAGGACCTCAAAGTGAACAAGGTAACCATGGGTCGGATCATCATCAAGCTAACTCTGATGAATATGCGTACATTATTCAAAGAGATTCTGCACTTGGTAGGGCTTCAAATGGTATCACTACTGTTCCAAGAGCATTTGAGAAGGACAGTGATTCAAGCATAAGTTTGCGTCCACGTGTGCTTACCCACATCGTTCCATCTCTTAATCCCCCTTCAGTAGTGTCTGCTCTTAGCTGTCCTAGTAGTGCAGCTAATAGTGAGTATACCAACAAAACATCGAGTTATATTACGCAAATTCCTAGCCGCACAATACCTACCTCTTATCCCATAGAATGTGATCATTACGAGAATGACTATATAAACACTGAGATGGACTTGAAGTTTTATCGTTCCAAAATAGAAAAAGCGAGATCTGTTGATAGTTCCTCTCAGAAGCAGTCCATCTCTTACTTACAACACTCTTGTGTTGACTATAGCCACATCGACCAGCCTGTTCACACACACAACAAGTCAATTAAAATTTCCTCAGAGTCTCGAGTTGGAATCGATTCCACAGGAAGGAAGGTTCTGTTTGATAACTCGGCTGAGAGCAAAGCAGATCTCCAGGAAAGCATTTACGAAGGTGCCTATGACCATCACCACAAGGTCGATGGCATTTGCAAAAGACAAGGCAGTGTAAACAACAAATCTAGCCAATGAGTTTAGAACTTTGATGACGAAGACTAGAAATTTGCATCACTATGCTGTAAAAATAATGATCATTTTCAAACCAATGCTGGCTCCAAGCTCCGACTAATGAAAGATATATTTGTTAACCTTCCATATATTTCTTATCAATCGCTGGATCTCCTCTAATGAACGGGTAGAGGGGATTTAATAGAGAGAATATGGTAAGATCGAGACGACGATTTCGATGATTAATACAGCATTGAATGGCGCGCTTAAAGGAATCCAACTTAGGTCGAAGCACTATCACTAAGGATGTCTCTTAGCGTACTTTTTTAACATATTTCGAGAGCTGTTCCATCTACTTCTTACCACTCGTTGAATTACATATTTAGACATTCGATGGGTTTTTAGATATTTGTATCCATTTTACATAGTCAAATGTATAAGACTAGAGATTGCAAATCGCCGTGGCTTCAAAAGTTGTAAATGTCAAAAGGCTGAAAGGATTAGTAGGATTATTGTAAGTGGTAATTGAAGAATTAGAAGTATATGGAAATGAGAAATGGAACGGTGTATGGAACTTGTCGTCAAAAGGTCTAGCGGTGAAGCCTGAAGACTAACTAACCTAATTTCTATTCCGAAATTCTGGAAACCTCTAAAATTAATCGTAGTACCGAGATGTGCCTCAAGTTGTTCGAGTTTCATGATCTTTAGATTTGGTATATGTGTTTAGTCTCTCTAAGGCCACAAATTTTAGTTACAAATTGTTATAAAAATTTTCAAATCCTTAGGAATATTTGCAACGTGGCTGATTAATTTGAAAAATAGTCTGAATTAGTGTAACAGCTTGATGTAACAGCTCAAGGTCTAGAAGTCATAATTGTATCAATGTCTCGTACTTCCAATACGACAAAATATAAATTATAACATAAACTTCAAAATGACAAACAAATTACAAATAAAAAAGTGACTTTGTTTTTTTCTCCCGCTTTTTGTGCTCGTGTGCATCTTATCCTTCCTCTTGCGATGACTTAAACATTAACCTCATTCAACCCTTGTCCATAAACACAACAGCCTCAGTGCTATGAAGCTTCTCTGACCCCAAGCAAATCTTCCATTAACATTAAATGTACCTTCGACTACGTGGGTGCTATAGTCGTGGCCGACTCCGAATACTTGGGGCGTCTAGAAATCTTCACCATACCCCAGATATTCGGTCCAACTTCCCTCGATATCCACAGAAGACCGTGAATGAACATATAAAAGAGGTGGATATAAGCGAGAATACACCTAAAGTGAAATGCCTAGACAATCCTAGAGTGAACACCATTGAATCTACAAGCGAACCTGATTCCTCACATAAACAAACATGCGCTCGCATCAAACTGACCGAAACCTCACAATTTGCATACAAAAGTCATCAATCCGTAAATAGCGACGAATCTCTGCATTTATTCACTACGAATACTTCTTTAAACGATCAAGATCTGCCAAAATCAAAAGTTTCAGATATACCCACAGCACGCAAAACTAAGCTTTCACAACTCATATGCGGCATTTTCAGTGACTCTGCCGATCTAGCTCATAACACCGACGTAGTGGAACAGACCAGTATAGACTACTCGTCCCTCAACAAGTCTCTTCGTGAAAAAGTCAACGTTCAATTGGATACTTACAATAAGTTTGTACTACTTCTAAACCAGCATCCGCTGGTCGTTCCGCTGCTGCTTCTTCTCAGTCTCTATTCAATAATACCCAGCATTCTACCCTCTGATAGACAGGCGCTATTACGGACCTTAGTGTACCATCAAGAATGGACCCATTTCTGGAATGTAGCCTTTGTGAATACCCCTACGCTAGCGGATGTGGAAGACATCACAGATCTTATCTACACCGAAGCAACTGCATGTAGATATGAGCAGTTGGCAGTATGGCAGGCTTTACTGGCGGCGCATGGTGAAATCGATAATTCTAAACTTTTTGGGGCTCTTTGCGAGTCAATGTCATACAAATTCGGGCTAGAAATTTCTAGGGCTATCGAATTTTGTCATTCTATTAATCTGAAAAACAGAACTCCTTTTTCTGATGCATCTAACCTGCCTGCTCAAAGAGCCCTAGAAGTTGCTGTTTATTTAGGCTCCATGGACCAGGAAGCTCTCGACTTTAAGGTGATCCGTACTTGCTTACTAAAACATGATTTTGCATTTAAAGTTCAGGGGTTTGTGAGTAAACTTCTTCAAGTCGTTTCACATCCAAGGCTAATTGAATTCATTGTAAGAAGACCAACATTGAGGCTCAACGAGCTGGACTTGTATCAATTGTGGCATCATAGTTCCCTTGAAATTGAACAAAAGTTGGTCGTTCATCTTTTCCGAGAACTAAAGCGAAATACTCGTATCTCAGAATCCGTGAAAAGCTCAATCTTGGCTCGAGTAGTAAACAAACAGCTTCAAATTTCATTGGCTGATAAAATGCATTCCACATTAAGTCAAAACACGCTCATAGAGCTATTCCCTCTGCTTATCGGCTCAGAATCGGGTCGTAGACTTCTTAAGAAAATCAAAAGAACCCGTTTTGGCTCATTCGAAGCAGCGGCTAACATGTACATAGATGAATTGCCGAAACATACTAGGGATTCTAACCAGTCAACATCCCATTTACCGAAGGACAATCAAAAATGCTTGGATACCAAAAAGAACCAAGTTAATGGTGAACAAATGACTGAAGCCAGCGCGAAAACACTGGAGGAACTTATTTGGATTTTGAGGTTATCGAGCCATGATCATTGCCTGTTAATTTCAAAAATTTTCTCCGCTCTTGACGGAACAAAGGCAAACTTGGACGCAATTATGAACATAAAACTTCCAGTTAGAGTTCTTTTGGAGGTTTGGAATTTTGCTATAAAACATAAGTTACTTGATGAGAGCTCTTCACTCCTTCTCTTTCAGAGGATTTTACAAAAAACATGGGACTTCGATGAAATGGCTTGCCGAAAAGAGCATACAACCTTCATCGAGACCTTGGACGACTTTCAGCGATGCCACAAAAATGCAGCGCCTAATGAACTAAAAAAACTTACCTTCCATCTCAATTCCATAGCACTGGCCATCAGTACCAGTGAACCCGAATACGCAGCATACGTATTAAATAGCATTCACGGAGCACTTCTTGCCAACGACAAAGACAACGATCTTGCACTATCAAACACATTTTTACAATCCAAGGATATTTCTGACCAACTCTCAAGCGCTCTGTTAATTGAGGCGAAGACCGAATTAACAGACGAGATAAGCAGTAGTGCAACCTCAACTTCCGTGCACACAAATGAGGAAATGCAAGTTACTGCACCAAAGTCTGCTCACTTTTCTTGTTCTACACATCCACTCAAAAGCGAAGACGGAAATGCCTGTTCAAGCAGTAATTCGAGTACGGAGGCCACGATAGACCTAAAAGAAACGAGCGATTCTGCAGGAATGAAGGAAATGCCATCTTTTGTAGTGAAGTCAAATACTCGTAACCCACGCCTCATGGACTATGCTCCTAACGCTGTGGCGCACGAGCATGTACCGCCATACAGGCCATGCCAGCACAATGGTACAGTACAAGAAGAACCTCGTTGCAAACTGACCCAATTGAGCAATCAAGAAGCTCGCAATAATTCCTGTGTCATGCGCAGTTTAAGTGACAGCATTGAAATTAAACGCCGTGTCGATGCTGGACGCGTCGAAGTGGAAGATGACGAAACACTGCGCACCATGCAAGATCTAAGATTGGAGAGTCCTTCGCAGAAGGTTCAATATGAACTGCGTGTACCCGGGAACACCACTGTAGTTAATGCTAGTGCTATTAGTAATGTTAGTAGTGCTAATATTGCTAACACTGCTAATCCTGCCGATAGCGTCTATGATATTAATGTTAATGGTGTCAGGGCATCCTTTACCAGGAACGGGGCTTCTAATGGAAGAAACAATAAGAACTTTCTTAACTCCGAAAGCCAACTTACAGTATTACCAAACGCAGGTCAACCTAAATTTGAGATGTCTGAACGTAATGATGTGAGAACGGACTTCCATATGGATTCAAAAGAGAAGTCTACAAGCTCGTGCTTATTGTCTGTGGAAGAATCATGGCAAAAAGAGTACCAAGAGGAAACTGAAACCTTAGAATACTCAAATAACGGAGATCTAGACGTTGGGTATTTACCAATCGAGGATGCTAAGAACCAGAGTTTGCATGAACTTGACTTGGAGTCCAAGCCAGAGAATTTTTCCGAACTGCAAAATCTTTCGAACTTAACAAAGAATAAGAAGCCTCAATTCACCTTATTCTCTTCAGTACATGGCAGAAGATTCGTGATGCTGAAGCTTATCAAATACACTATGCAACATATCAACGAGAAACAACGCGACACGAAGGGAATCCGACACATGGGCGACATTTTGCAGCGTCTCCAGTTTGATTCACGAATAGGTCAGGCTGCCGTCTTCGAGTATATGGTGATGCACCAGCCAGCGGTGTCGTTTCAGATTCTTCACAATTATGAGGCAAACAAGCCTTTCCTCGTGCGACCACTTATGAATGCAGTCGAGCAAGGAATTTTGAGGCTGCCTCGTCTCACTCTGGAGGAGAAACTACAATCATTCGATAAATTTCAGGACTTGAAGACTCAATTGAGGTACTCCGCACAATCCAGTCGAAGAACCGTGACAATGTGGGGTGAGTTGGCAATGCAAGAAGCCCGAGGAGACCGAGAAAAGATGAGAGAAATATTTGCAAAAGCCTTGAAAAAAAAAATCCCCTTGAGGGTTGTAAGAAGTTGGACGTTCGCTAAATAGTAATATAGAATAGTAGTTGGTACTGCATGTAATGTAAAAACCCAAGTTACAGATTTTCAGTAGACCACCATCCTCGCTTATGTCTTCCTCCAGGATATATGGTGTCACAGGACCTATATCCTTAGCAAACCCATCAGCCCAAGATGTCCAATTTAACGACTTGTTAGTTGCAGAGCTCAAGGCCAGTGGCTCTTTCGAGAGTGAACAAGCCACGAAGAAGAGAGTGGAAGTTCTCTCCTTATTCCAGAAAATGGTTCAAGATTTTGTATACACGGTCTCAAAGAATAAAAATATGAGCGATGGAATGGCGAAAGATGCAGGCGGTAAAATCTTTACATTCGGATCTTATCGCCTTGGTGTATACGGGCCTGGTTCTGATATTGATACTCTAGTTGTTGTTCCCAAGCATGTATCACGCGAAGATTTCTTCGAAGTATTCGATAAAATCCTTAGAAAAAGACCCGAACTTGAAGAGATTGCAGCGGTTCCGGACGCATTTGTGCCAATTATCAAAGTTATTTTTTCTGGTATATCTATTGATGTAATTTTCGCCAAGTTGAACGTTGCTAAGGTTCCTGTTGACATGACTCTCGAGGACAAAAACTTGTTGAAGAATATAGATGAGAGAGATATGAGGTCGCTTAATGGAACAAGAGTGACGGATGAAATTTTACAACTCGTACCGAAACCTACAACTTTTAAGCACGCACTAAGATGCATAAAAATGTGGGCACAGCAGCGTGCGGTGTATGGAAATGTTTTTGGCTTCCCAGGAGGAGTGGCATGGGCTATGTTAGTTGCTCGCATCTGTCAATTGTTTCCAAACGCAGTTAGTGCAGTTATAGTAGAGAAATTCTTCACAATCTACACAAAATGGGAATGGCCACAGCCTGTTTTGCTCAAGCCTATTGAAGATGGACCCCTACAGGTAAGGGTTTGGAATCCCAGATTGTATCAAAATGATCGTCAACACAGGATGCCAGTCATTACTCCTGCTTATCCTTCTATGTGTGCTACCCATAATATCACTCAATCTACGCAAAAAGTTATTACGAAAGAGCTACAGAGGGGTGCGGAAATCACAGCCAAAATTTCAAAAGGTGAAAACAGCTGGTCAAATTTAATGGAAAAGCATACCTTTTTTTATGATTACAAATTCTATTTATGCATAGTTGTTGGAACCCGTGGGTCGGATGAAGAGCATCTTAAATGGAGTGGTATGATTGAAAGTAAAGTAAGATTATTCGTGCAAAAGCTTGAATTGACTGATGGAATTGAGATTGCTCACCCTTATGTTAAGGACTTTAATGATAAGTACTCTTTGCTAAATTGCGAGGTTTCAGCGGTGATGGATGCATATGGCACTCATGTGGGTCAAAATTCCATACAAGACTTCAAGCTTATTGATTCATCTGCCGATTGCACTGCAGAAAATTCTACTTTACACCTAACCAAATTGTTTATTGGACTTGATATTTCCCTAATGAAAACGGACCATGGAGGGCCCAGAAAACTTGATATTCAATTTGCATGTCTGGAGTTTTACAACTTATGCAAAAGTTGGCAATCCTATGATGAAAACTTGCATTTCATTTTAATTAAAAATGTCAAATTAGCCGATTTACCTGATGATGTGTATGGCGAAGGTGAAGAACGGCCCACCAAGTCCTCAAAAAAAAGAAAGAAAGACAACAAAACAGGGGCACCTAAAAGAGCCAGGAGCGAAAGTTAAGTTTTATCTAGTTGATGTTCAAAAATATCCTGAATATGGGGGTTCGACCTATTTGTTGAACGTGGGCAGTGCGAAATGTTTACCTCATTAGCCATACTCTTCAAATGATAATGACTTCTGCCATCTAACCAGTTTAAAAAGTCGTGTTGTTTGGAGTCATTGAACTGCTGTGCTAGTTCTCTCCAGATCTTATGCGACAGTTCGGTTCTCCATGCGTACGGTAATTTGTGGTGGAGTACCTTTTTAGGTATCAGGCCGGCCAATACTCTAATCCAATACATTCTGTATGCTGCCATTGGACTTAAATCTAAGTTATGTGTCAGCCTATAGTATGTGTTCGTTGATCGATTTAGTTTTGAGTCATTCTGGCCAAGGGGTTTTGCATTGTTTTCAATTGTTTGGATTACTTTTTCGTAACCTTCTTTTCTTCGGTTTACTTGCTCTATAGTTTGTCTGTGGAGCTTTTCGATTCGAAGAGGTGGTGGACGTTTTTTACGTCCCGGTATATTCCAAAATTGATGCATTACGTAGATTTAAAATATATACAATTTGTTTTATTCATTAGCAGACTTCAACTTAAGATCCTGTGTGTAAGCATCCGGATTAGGAAATATGACTGCACAGACCTATACACTTAATTATATATACCTTGGGTGATCAATTGGAACTGATCATATAGCCGGGTATACATACTATTTATGCTTTTTCCTATCAAGGTATTTTCAACGAAATCTGCAATTTCTTCCTTGTTCATATGTAATTGAAGTCTTTGCTTTAGTAAAACACTTGTGTTTTCACCGTTGTTGAAGCATGGAAGCGTAGAGTCTTTTTGCATTAACTCAACTAGATTAACAATTTGTTCTCCTTCTTCCCTTAAGGCGAGGAAACAATCAGCACAAAGCTTTTTAAAGTACCTGAATAAATCACTATCGGCTCCGCCCATCAATTCAACGTACTCCGATGTTAATTTGAAAGGAGCTGCTTCAAAACCTACACTACCGGGCGAATTAGATAGCAAGAAGCCAAAGTCAATATGGATAATATGGCCCTCGTCGTCTATCATAATGTTTCCGTTGTGTCTGTCTTTTATCTGGAGGAAGTAGCATATTATAGAGTAAGATGCTAAACTTCGAGCAAAGTTTTCTTGAGCTCTTTTATAAGCGGTTGTATCGGAACCTCCGTAAACTTTTTCAAAATAGTCTTTGAGTGAAAAAATCTTTCTTTTGGCATTTTCTCCTTCGACGATAGAATGCTCGGTAAGAGATTTTTTAATAGAGTGAATCGACAAAGCATTTGTTATTGTTTCAACTAGCCCGGTATTCGCAGATGTGATGAGTATCTTCATTCTTTTTGTCCAACATGGTATGCTTTTTTTGGACCAAATTTTGGATATGATAGCAATTAATTGACATGCAAACGCCTCCTGGGGAAGATCGGAACCATTTTTGACAATTACAGAACACAAATCCCAATTTGGTAAGTCTCCATATGGGCTTAAAGATCTTATTCTATTCTTTTTGCTCTTCCAATCTTCGGCAAGTTTAAAGTCGTTCTCTAATTTTCTTTCTCCAGCGTTAAGGCCATCACTTTTTAAATCATTGTATTTATCAAAGTCAATGGAATCAAATTGATCCTGAAGTGCAATCATAGATTGTACAATGCGTTCTTTGATAGCTATTGTTTGTTCGGTCATCGATTGTCCTGATTCCTCTAATTGTTGCAACATGACAGCTGCGATTCTCATCTGATCAGCTCTATTCTTCACATCGGCGTTTTTTTCTTGTGAAAAAGGTTCAGATCTCAGAAAAATGAGATTTTCCAGAGGTTTTGAATTAATATTAACGAAATCATAGTGAGAGGTACGTGGTGTTGATACCCGCATTTCACTTAAATCTGCTTCCACGATACCACGGCTTTCCGAGACGCTTGTTCTATCAAGCTGCATAGATTCTGGAGACAGACGAGAGTCAACTAAATTTTTTTTGGGTAATTTTCCCTTGGATAGACGTTGAAGCAATTTACGATTAGAATTATCGTTGGGGTTAAAATCAAGTTCATCACTTAAAAACTCAATGAAGAGCAAAAATGGAACTCTTTCTGCTGAGTTCAAAACACATGCGTCATTAATGCTTAGCTTGAGGAGTTTGTGAAACTTTTTGCGAGTGCTTGTCACTGGTAGAAGTTGAGGAATGTCTATTTCAGCTGGAAGAATCTTATCGTTAACAATAGCTAACTCTGCCCTGAGTGCAGATAATCGAGCCTCTTTGGGGAGTTGAGAGAGTCGGAGAGAAATATTTTGCAAGGCAAGAATAAACTCCGTCACACCCTTAAAATAGAGAGTCTTTAGGACTTTCTCGGGATCACTACCTGCGGACTTCACGTGTGTGGCACTGAGAGAACTTCTTTTAGAAATGCTCAAATCACCGAAAGAGCCCTCTATATTTGATCCAAGTCTGGGAGTCTTGGGATCGTATGATGAAAGATCAGGCATTGAATAAGAATGTTCCTCTGCTCGGTACGTAGAGTTCACGGAACTCAAAACCGGCTTTTTGACTGTAGTTTTTTGATCCTCGGCAATCATATTATCAAGGACATGAATATTTTCGAGAAGCAGTCCTGAAACATCCTGCAGTTCGTCGTCTTCACTAGTGTTAGCGTCAGAATCTTCCGATGCAAGAGTCAGAATCAGCCGTCTCTTTGCTCTCGCCGAAGATTCTGAATGACGCTCTTTTAGACTGCTGGATTCTGGTCGTGTTCTTCGTGGCAGTTCATCGTCAGAATGCACCAGCCTTGACTCATTATGGATTTGGCGATTTTTTAAAGTGAGGTTCTGAGTTAATGATTTCAGAAAGTTTGCAAGTTTGAAAACAAACGATTTCGACTGGCTACCCTGACTTTGAATGATAGGTGCGACGTAATTATGAATCGACGGGAAGCCCAAGCTTGCCGCTACTGCACCGCACAATACTAAACCTGGTTGCATATTCTCCTTGAATGGGATATCATCCTTAAAGCAGGGATTGAAAAGAATATCCTGAAGTTTATTTACCATGTTTTTCACCACACGAAAGGAATAGGAGTCCGGGGAATCCTTGAGTTCGAAGACAAGAGCCTGAAGATTCCAAAACACGATCAAACCGAAATGAGGATACCTCTTACAATAGTTTAGAAGAAAATCTTCCAATGCCATTGAATTTGACTCATATGTGACGAGAATTTGCAATAATTGTGGTATCAAAAACTCAAGATCTTCATACTTAAATGTCCGTAGTTTTTTGGCTAGATAGAACTGAACTCCAATTTCGTCAGGACATTTCCGAATGAGGTTTACACATTCCAAAGGTTCTAGTGACGGAGAATTGATCTGATTCAAAAGATGACTGTGATCCGTCATTGTTTCCACAAAACAGTCTTTGTGATTCACGTTGTCGCTTTCACTAGAACTTATACACAGTACATTATTTTTAAGTCCAAGAAATAAATTAAATTGTGCATTAAATTCAAGATTCTATGTTATGAATACTTAACAATTTGGATTTCATCTCTTCAGGACTATCTTTTAATATATCGATGTCGGCCTTTATCACAAAGGGCACTTCGGACTCAGAGGCTGCGAAGAATTCGGGCTCAAATTCTTCTCCCTTCTGTTTCCGCTCTTGGGCTAATTCTCTTTGACGCTCTTCGACCTTAAACTTTTCCTCTGTCGCAGCGGTATGATCGTTTTTTCCCAATGCCTCAAGGGTTGGTCCCCATAACCTACGCGATTCATGCGCAAGTTGTTGATCTATTGGCTTCACTTTCGGATTCCAAACGACAGAGCTTTTGGTGTCGTAAAAGGTAGTTCTTTCACCAGAAGTGCAATCCTCTATATCCATTACATCATTCCATTTGCCTCTGATGATGAACAACGGCTTTGACGATCCAATCTCTTTTATGGAACCCTCAACAACGTCATAATCACCGCTGATAAAGCCTTTTGTTTTAAATTCTATATCAGCCTCCAAGCCTAACTTCTCGCATTTGATTAACATGTGGTCTCCCAATTCGTATCTTAATTTTCCAAAGAGAATTCCTCTGCAATATATATTCGGTTGCGATAAGGAGTACAATTCACCGTCATGTTCTCCCAATTGTAAATGAGCATTTCCTTCCATCATAGCGGCAGATGAATTCCCTAAGAAGCGAGAACGAGGTATCAAAACACCGTCAGCTCGAATTCGCTTCTCGGGGATCAAATAGAAATAAGACGATTCTGGGGGATGATGAGAAGTTTGTTCCGAAATATAGTACGCGCAGAGACCATTGGGAAGGTCATTCCAGTAGCAGCTGTAAATTTCCCCCAACACGGGGTTCAAAGGCTTCTTAACAGCTTTGGGAGCAATGTGCCAACTTGAGATATACCACTTTACAATTAAAATAAACCGTTGTATGGGGTCTTCAGTTTCATTGGCTTTGAGCAAAATATCAGGAGTGAAAAATGCGTTTGTTATACGCTCAAGCATTGACTTTCTCTCCAAAATAAATGTTGGGAGCGTAATCCGTGTTAAATCACAACCTGGTCTCAATTGAGCTATAATACCCATCAAAATTGATTGGTTCTCGGAGTCAATTACATCAACACCATCGTTTTCCCCGTTGGAATCTGTGGAGTCAGCCCCCACAATCTTGCTTTTCAATCTGTTTAAAACCATGTTTAGTGTCATTAATTACAAACCCTTTCACTAACGATAAGGGTGATGTTTATATGCAGTCTCAAGCAATTAACCAAACAAGTAAAAGGCCTAGTAGCTTTATAACACGTAAAAACAGAGCTTCCTTTTTTCCTATTTCATGAATGTTTTTTTATTCATTGCTGGTGGCAAATTCCAATAGCACACAGGACATTCTAATTAATGAAACATACATGAAACTCACGAAGCACATTATATAAGAAAACTTGTAAATATCAATGACTAAACTAAAATGCATATCTCTTATTTTCATACGATTCTCGAACAAATATTATCTCACTTAAATTTGTGCATATTCTCATGTTGTACATCAACAACATTTGACGAAAAACAATCATTGGATGAGTTGAATAGATTAGTGGCCCAACTTACTTGCTTCAGCTTATACATCAAGACAGAAAACGATATCGTGGCTATAGAAAAGATCATCCTGGCTGTAGAAATTTTAAGCTCTCTCTTAGAAGTGAGATTGGCTTTAACGGGACTGAACTATACGGCTTCCTGTGGACCAGAAACTGATGGATTTAATAGCTAAAGCTTTAAAACTTCCAGAAATATTTAATTTTATACTAAATAAACATTTCTTAAAAGAATCTACCCAATCCCTTTTTAGTGTAGTCTCTTGGTTCGTCGGGCATGGGAGTATCCCATTTGCCCAAACCGAAGTATCTCATCACAAACTCAACATCTCCAAATGGTCCCCGCTCTCCTTGCATAACGATAGTGGGTTTTGCCAGGTTGTCTGTGTTTCCTCGGCCCTGGAAAACCTTCTGTGCAACATTTCTAACGGCTTCTATGTCTAATGCCTCGATCTTGGAAACCATTTCATCTACGGAGGTAACCTTGCCCTGGCATTGCACTTGGCGACCAACATCTTCGAGTGCAGCCAATTTAGACTCAACGTTCATAAGAAGCGACGATATAAGTTGATTTTTCGCCCGCTCAAACTCAGTCTTACTGATACCGCCTTTTCCTACATCAACCTCCATGACCTTCAGGAACTCATGCGCGACAACCTGTGCCATATACTCGGCGTGTTCCACATAGCAAGAAATGGTGATTCCAAAGAGCCCAGTGTCTTGGTGAGCATGGTTAAAGGCCAGACAGTTTTCCACAAACGGATACTGATTTAAGACCCTAAACAACCGCGAAAACATTCCTTTACCGGGCCCACCAGCAGAGAACGACAGTCCGCCTCCTAGAAGCTTCTGAAGTGTCGCCAATGCATACAAATCATCACTTAAGAGACCAGCAGTCTCGAAGGCTACTTGCATATGCACCAAACGAGGCAAGTTGCTGAAGCGGGGCTCTTGGTATGGAAGGCAGATCTCGCCACCGAGGTACTGAGCCTTTTCCCGGTTTGCTTTGGCGGGACTTCCCGAGTTCTCCCAACTTCCTAATTGAGCCTCAGCCATCTGCACAGCGGCATCATGAGGAACACCCACCAATGCCAAGACAGTGTTTTGCGGTTGATAAAACTTTTGATGAAAATCTTGAATCTGTTTCTGAGTCACTCGAGGAACAGACTCTGCGCTTCCATACAAAGGCATGCCCAAAGTCTTCTCACCATATGCGACAGCATGAAGAACCTCGGGCAAAAAAAGCTCATGTTTGAAGGCAAGCTCTTCAAGTTCGTACTGCGCGGTTTGTTGAGCCTCGGCCACTTCAATGGACGTAAACTGAGGCTCTTTGATTGTCTCAGCTATGCATGCAAACATTCTCTCTACATCTTGGTTAAATACGGACGATTGGTACAAAATCAGCTCACGCTGCGTACCGCACATGTAGTTTCCACCCAACTTGGCCAAGTCCTCCATCATCTGTTGGCCCGATCTGGTAGGGGTTGATTTCCAAGCCATACGGTCGATCATATGGGAAATACCGCTCGTTTTGTTCGTCTCGTACCTGCTTCCGGCATCAACATATGCACCAAGGGCACTGAAATGACCCGGAGTGGAGTCCGTGACGATTCGTAAGCCGTTTTTGAGCGTTGAAATTTGTGTTTGGGGCGACTCGGAGACAGCATGCGCTAGCGCTCTGGTAAAAGCTCTTCTTCCGTTGAAAGCTAACATTGTGACTCAGAATAGCTGCTAGTATGTACAAGAATGATTATGAGCGGCTAGCTGGCGTAAGTAAAGCGTTTGGAAGGAATCTGTGAGTGTTAGAAGAGATGAGTAATTTGTGGGGTACATGTCGTTACATGAGATGATGATCTAGATTAAGTAGGTATAGTAATCATCGGATTTCAATTTTTTCGAGACTTTCCCTTAATTTTGTAGAAATTTCATTTGAAGAATTTTAAAAATGCAATTAATATTTTGAGAATTTGCCAGATCACAAGGAAATTGTGAAAATGTAAAGTCCAAATGGCCAAAACTTCGAAAAATTGATACACTTGAAATAAATAAATGCTCTTTATAATTGGTAAGAAAAAATTCCAATGTGATGTATATCTTCTAGTATCTTACAAGACACGTCTTAGTATAAGACAGGAGCCCCATTTAAACTAACAGTTTGTACTAACGAAACAAATTCCTGGATGATAATCAAGGTACATGATACTCAAGTTCTCTTAATGGTGACCCCTTAGAGAAAATGAAATGCAAAATGTGTAGACTTCATATAGGCCCAAAATTTTCATATATCGGTTGCGGCCATATCAAGTGGAAAATACTGTTTCCCGTCCGATCAACGTTAGTCAAGCCACTTAGAGCCACACTGAGTAATGCAGTGGGAGACCATGTGTGAAATTGTGGTGCTGCAATCTTTTTATTTTTCCTCCCAATATTCTTACAACCCAGAAAGCATTGCTTTCCTATTTGTGGATAATATTCGGAGAACATTACAATATGGCTGGTATAGAATTACAATTCTTATGAAAATGGTTACCATAATCCAAACCTCATAAAACAGTTGAAATAATGTGCGGGACGATCGCTTTGCGGACCTATTCCAACAAAAAACAAGTCAGTAATGCATTCAAATGGGCCAAAGTACTCAAAGAATAGAACTGCATCCGTCATAGATTTCAGCTAGGCCAATCTAACAACGCCTTCAAAGGCGAATAACGGGCAAGACGTTTAGACGCCGCGCATAGACAGCTACAAATTATAGCGGAAAACTGGATAATATAGTGTGTCGCGAACGGCCGCTTCAGCCAAACTCAATTTTCCTTAACCTTTATGATTGAGCATTTTCCGCAATTTGAGTAAAAACAAAAGAGAGCGTATACGAGGGATAAAAATTAAACATCGTCTTGCAGAAATCTTGCCGAGATCATGCGGCAGACCTGCAGGCCACATTGGGTAATTAAATCGAAGCTGTCATAGGTATAAATATCCGCTAATAACTCAAAAATTGACTCAATTTGCTAAGTACTCCATTTATCGCGCACAATGAAGATTTTGACTGTGGTGCTCGCCACGATTGCCACTGCGCTTGCTTACCCTGTCACTGTTTCCGTGCACTATTCAAATGGGTGGGGGGATCAATATGTGAATCCTTCGGCTAATTCACAACTGGCCTATGCTGTTGCCTCTAAACATCCATTTACATTTGAATTTAATAATGGATTGTTGAGCTTTGAATCATCAGCAGGCACCGTCTATAGCTGGGTTTATGGGGAAGATGGAGTTATTTTCCTGGACTCCTCCGCTAGCCAGATCCAAACCACAGGTTCTGAAATAACAGGTTTTACTTATTGGTCTTGCGTTTATAACATTCTTGAAATAACAACCACAACCAAGGCTCCCGATTCGTACTGTCAGATGGTTACACTTAAAATTTCGAATACTTCTGCCTCTACTTCTGCTAGTTCCAGCACTACTCTGAGCACAACTTCAAGCTCTTCGTCTTCCACGTCCATGACCGCTCCCTCTAATGGCGTTTGTCGCCCAAAAGCCCAAAATCATTAGCTTCAGGCCAATTCCCGAGTGAACGGTTAGCATGTATATAGATTTGTGATCGTGCCCTAATTTCTGATGTTCATGTATGTATTGAATTTTGCATTCACGAAAAGGTCGCTCAACCGTCGTTAGCCGCCATGTATTAGAAGTTTAATTATTGCATATTTTTTTCTGGATTCTTCAAAGCTCAAAAGCCCAATATTGTAATTTTCATTATCTGCCTTATTGTGTTCAGCGATAATTGCTAAGTTTTGAATGAGTCATTTTAATACTCACAAAGCTACTTTATTGACATAATTTTGAGCTAGAAAGCAATGCAAAAGAGCCTTTTTGACGTTTACTGCTTATTCAGGAATTCATGCCAACATATTGAGCTCCATATTGTTGAGGTGCACGTCACCCGTTCAAGAAACGAACTAGTCATGATACGTATTTCAAAAGGGGAAAATTCAATTCTAAAGGTAGTAGCAGTTTTATCGGGAGTTCTTAATGTCATGTTGATGAAGATGAATGCACACGCAATATCCCTGACGAGAATGGTCTCCTCGTTTTCAAGAAGCTATGTGATGATCAGACGTTCAAGAATGAGCTGAAACGCGGTCAGATTATGCTAGTCCTTCAATTGCAATAATGAGTGGGGTTAGTTCAAGCTTTGGGCTTGGTCTTTGGTTCTGAGGTCTCTACCGATGTTTAGGCGGAATGACGAGTTGTAAAAAGCGAGTTCCGAGAAAATTATAATTTCCACCAGTCTAAAAGCCAAGATTATGCCTAAAATTAATTCATAACTCAAAATCTATTAGCAAGGTAAGAAGAATGTTTTTGATACATGTGAAGCTTCTTTGTAGATTCAGCTCGTTCAATAAAACATAGATACACGGCGTAACTTGCAACGTCGAAGATGCGACTTGATCCAAAAGGATCAATCTTGCAAATGTTAATTTGGAAACTGTCCTTGAGAGACGGTGGCGCGCTAGGAACGATGTGGGCATATATTTTACGGTGAAATTTTGTTCAGGCAGCAATTTACTCTGCAGAATTCCTAAATTCACGACATCTGAGATTCAAGAGCTAAGTGAACAAAGATTTCACCATCGCAGTACCTGATCTTTTTTTTCCCGATCGAACCCAGGCTGCGAATAAAGAGACCCATACACCACACAAGCCAGCTGGAATGAACTCAATCACGCTGAAATTTGAGTCTTGTTAGTTGTTGAGTAACAAGCTAATACTTTCATTGAGAGATGCAGTGTAACATTTTGTTGCGCTAATTTGGTTTTCGATCACGCGCCATAGTGGGATCAGGTTTCCAGTTCATAAGCAGAATCACAATTGGTGGAATATGTAGGTGTGTTCAAACAACAAAGGAAATTAAAAGGATCTGGACCGTCAAAGAACAACTCTGGAATTACACAAGTCAGAAACGTGCGGCAAAAATCAGCAGTTGAATAAATGAGGAACTATGGGCGTAATTTAAGCTTGGAAGCACATACAAACTATATGCCTCTTGCATGTGACACCGATACAATTTCAATCTTTCTGAGACAAAATAAATTGTAACATGGTCCATATGTTGTCAGGCTTTTTCTCAGAAGAAAGAAACACTAGTTCAGTAAGACAGTAAATCTTTTAGCTCAACTCACGCAGTTTAGGAATAATATGAAATAATGTTTTCAGAACCTTTAAATCGTGTTAATACTCTGTTTAATGAGATTTTTTAAACATATTATTGTGGGCAAGTATTTGAAATGTCAAAAAGTCTTGTCATAGAAGACCGAGAAGAACTGACACGACTACATTGCAGTCAGAACTTAATCTATAAGAATGGAATTAACGCCGAGATTTTAGAAACTCTTTCATCAGTTTTTTGGGATTTGCCGGAAGTAAAACCAAATTCGGGAGCTTGCTTCCCGCAATTCAGGCTCCTGCAAACTTGATCGCACAAACAATGTCTAACCTGATTTGGAATGTTTTGCGAAACGCCTGGAAATACCAGCTTCGCAGGCTTTTTGTCAGGTGTCGCAGAAACTGGCATCCCAAAGTCGACAAGAGCTAAAATTACCTAATGCTTTGCCATAAACCCGAAAGCGGGAGATAGGTGCTTGGCAGACTCTCCGGAGTTAATGCTCTTTCGTTACGCCAATAATTTCATATTGCTAGAATAAATTAAACTTTGCATCAATTGATACATAAAGCCGAAGGAGCTGTGAACAGGATATTTCGATTGAGTATCGGCCCTTTGTCTGTTTCCGGACAGTGCATGCAGGATGAAATAATGGCGTTTGGCAAAATGTCCAATTACAAAGGTGAATAGTTTCATGGCACGCCTTACCAATATTCTCGTCCGTCAAATAATTGTCATGTTTGCGATTTTTATGATCTGGATTATGCTATCTGTTCAAGAATAGCTTATTTGAATAGGAGTTAAGGATTCTTCGTGGATATTGCCTTTTTCGGTGGCATAGTGACACCTCTTTGGTCATAAATCCGATGCGTGCACCGGCTGTATGAAATCATCTAGCGTGGTAATCGCGCACAGTATTTCAGATTCTTGTCTCAATTTTTTTTAACTATTCACTTGATTAAGTTAAAACTCCGAATTTCAAATTTAAATGACTCCAAAGAGGAATTTCCCCGATGGAGGTATGCGCAACTGAGAGGTTCCATGCTAAATGGCTAGATGAATATCACGTCTCACTTGGTGGAGGTACTCTTATTATTTGCAATAAACTGAAATCCTAAATTCGTGATTTCATTTGAGTTAATTCGAGTTTAATACTAAATTTCTATTTAGGAGGTGTTTATCTCAAACGTTTTAAATTCAGTCGTCAGGAGGCTAGGGGGATGTGAGAAGTTGCGCTCGTTATGGCGTCATGGACTTTCCAAGGAAGCGTATCAGCGGCGCTAAACGGATCACAGGAACTCTACATTAGGATACATATCCGTTCTGTTTCAGAACTTCATTCCATGGCTCAACACAGAAGACTCCGAAGAGCTGTATCTTTTGAATGGTGAAAATCCCGAAGTGCAAATTTCGGATTTAAATCCATTTTAAGTCTGCCGTAATTAATTGCGGTTATAAAAGCGAAAATTTAATTTTTCACAAAAACAAGGAGGCGGAGTGGCTTTCAAAGGGAGCCATTCATCCCTGCGGGTTGACTATCGCTTGTTTCAGTGTCCCATTTATTTTTTGCCGTTCTTCAAAGAGACACCTCAATCAAGAAAAAAAAACTTGATGTCAAATTCACATTGTGCCATGTTGTTTTAACTCGGTCGATAGTGTTCTTGAATAGGTTGATACGTTTGAACTAAGTACATGTGCCCTAGCCCATCTTGTAATAAAATCGAACTCAATTAAAAAAAGTCCAATGATCGTAGTTATAGAACACTATATCAGATCGCTGGGCGTTCATTGTTACCGTGTAGCCTTTTACCAAGTCCTGAGCCAACTGTGTGGTCTCATGTTGCACTAATAAGTAGTTAAAAGTCACATCAAGGGCAAACAAGGTGATAAAAGCGGATCCAATTAAAGCTTTACCACACTGAATTATGTGGCCTTGAGATGCTAATTTCAATGCCCAGAGAAAGACCCACGTTCAGACTTACCGCCGACCCAATCTTAACCATCACGGTTTTCCAATAGATGGATACAAATTACACACCAAAAAGAACCCAGATAACCCTGCGATAGACCTTATGTATGCTCAAAGTTACTGAAATCATCACCGACTGAGGATTGTTGGATTAGTCGAGACTACACAAGAGGCATAAAATAGATTCGAAGGGGAGGCCCAAATAACTAAGATTCACAGATCAATATCTATGGTTATTTATATTAGTGTGGTTTGGGCTCTAATCAATTATCTAGAGGATTCTAGTCTTAGCCTCTGAATTATAAACTCTCTTTTGGAAATAGAATAGCCACGATATATAAAATGAATTCCTGTTATGATCACTGAAGGGCGCCAACGAGCTCAATCTCTAAATCGCTTTTTAAAAATACTGAATATGAATCGAGATAGCAGGGATTTGAGATGGACTTCTCCATCGTTTTTAACAATCTAATTGCGCTGAACAGCAAGAAATGCTGCAGTCTTCAAGATTTGATATAGAGAGAAATCAACAGTATTATGAGAACCCAATGATGCCAATTGGCCACTCAATCAAGTCTTGCATTCTCACCTTATTGGGTAATTCAAGTTAAGATCCTTCAAATGACCTATTGCGGAAATCTAAAGTTTTTATAATGCATAAGAGGTGAAACAAATCAAACTTGTTTAAAATTGTATTCATCGTCTTCGAATAACTTCTGAGAATCGTTCACCTCATGATGCGAAATGACTTGTCTCTCATATTCTCTGTACGATGGAATGGGGATCAGATTCAAAATTTAAAACTGTGCAAGTGCAGATAGCGCGTTCACTGCCTGATTTGAATTTCAATGAACTTACAGATTACCTAATTGGATTTAACGAATCAGCTTTCACGACGACCTGTGATGTGCAGAAGGCATATATTACAGGCACCTTGAAGAGTTTCCTTTTCGGGATTACACAGTGCAAATGCTTTGCACACAAAGCTGCTAAGTCCAGACTTCAATTTTTGTGTTTCTCGATGTTTCGAATCAAGTTGCAAAATTTAAATGGTAATCAATCTTGCATTAGCAAATCCGATGCAAATCTCTAGGCTTTCTGATTCGCATTCCGTGAACCTGTTGGTATTAATTCGCACACATCTTTACAAGGAGACTGGCTAGCCAAAGCCGCTCGGTTTACGTCGAGCACCAATAAATTGTATAGCGTAAAAACTTAATCAGATGATTGAGAATACGAAAGACAATGGACTGAAGACCTCAATTTAAATGCAACTCAGAACCAACAATACTGCCCACCCGGTAGCTCTTCAGGCTCCTCGAAGCTTACTGAAATCGACAATACCGAGAGATTTGTTTACATCATCGAACAATCCATCTCAATGTTGCAGAATGCCGGGCAATATTGCTTTTTTATTCACTCGATTACTCGTGTGAAGGACCTGGCGCACTGCAATGTGAGTATTGAAATTAATCTGCACATGTGAGGCGTGTCAACGATGCAGTGAGTATAGCTGAGAAGGAGATACACAACATGCAGTACATTCTGATGAGTGTAAAGTAGGGCTAAAACCTGACACTGACGTAATGGAAGGGATTTCAGTTTATTAACTCCAATCGGTAAGTGATCGTAATCTAATAGCATAATTGGCTTAGTCTTTGATCCATATCCTTTTTGTATGTGTTCCTAAACCAACTTGACTAAAATGGCGCATTGTGACTATATTTACTTGACGGGTTTCATATGCAGTGAATATGTCCTTGTTGTCAAACCACGAAAGATAATCTATCCTCCCTCGTTTATCTGTATGTCGCGGAACTGCAGGCGATACTCTGTCCGTCTCACATATTGTGTTACCATCTCGAAACTATGTAAATTCTAAGGAAATACCATGTATATATTTAGGTAGAATTGCTAATAACTAAGAAGAATACTTCTTATAATTGTTTTTACACAGTGACTTAACTATAATGTTCTTTATATCTACTTCTCCTATACCTGCAAGGTCTTCACATACTGATAAATTCTTGCATAAAGGGTCTTTTATACACACTGCATATGCGTTGACGCAAATCGCTTGGCGGGTCTGAGTAGTTATCAATTAATATGTCTTGATTGAGTAAATGGAATCGACAAATTATCTGCAGCACCAATGGTATGATTTTTTCCTTTAGCCATCAACTTAGACTCAATTAGCAAAATTGATATTGCTAATAAGGTAAATATTTCTAAAATATTTAGCAGTACATCGAAAATGTCAAAATTTTTTGCGTCTGATGTTGCCACGCAATTCAAGTCCACGTGCCATGATCCGCGATAATCGAAATACTAGATGTGCGTATAAAGAGGAGCCTGGGATGTACTTGTCCGGTGGTGGTATCTAAGGCGGTCATTAGGATCTAGACTGTCGTATGATGTTAATTACATGCATTGCAGTGCATCGCATTGTAGAAGTTTATACATACATAAGTATGCGCGACATACATTCCGAGGGTACTTACGCACCTGTATGCCAGCGAAAGAAGAGGCCATGCATAGGAGTGTCTATTTTCATGCGCGGAAGGCTAGGTGGCATTCTTTTATTTCGGACACTTGCATCGAGTGGCTTCATTCCTGGCCTCTAAGGAGGTGGTGAGATGTGTTTATGAGCATCACTCCAAATGATTTGATTAGGGCTTGTAAAGGCTAAATTTATTGGTTGAAATATCAATATACTTGTAAGACATTCTACAAGTAGCGTTAGCAGAAAATTTCATGGATGCTACTCAAATTTGATGCACAGCCCTAAGAGTATGGGCCTCACGACTGCATCATGAGACAAGTAGCTGATTAGGAGCTCAAGAAACACAAATTATGAGCCATTCTTTACCATTAGGAGCATACTAAGTGCACTTGTAAGAAAGTTGTCCGATTCTCCTTTTTTTTGGTCCCTTGGGCCAAGAATTAACTTTCGACGCAGAGAATGTTAAACTAATTTACGTTATGCTCGAAGATTCGGCATTTCGAAGCCTAAGTAATTGGTCTCAATTGCGCTCTCTGAAAGAACGCAAACTTCCAAGACATTAAGGGCACGGAACTTAGATTTGCTAAGAAGTCAAGAAATATCACTGGAGTATGCCTGTAGAACGGCGAATTCAGCAGGAATTCCGAATCCCCCTAGACTGATCCCTTACATTAACTATCTCATATCAATTTAAATGGAAAGAAAAAGAGTTTTGCAAACCTGTGATTTTAAACTTATTTTAAACGCAGTCTAAGCCAATTTCATGAAACTATTTTTTTTTGAGACCAGATTCATCGAGAATAGACTACTGATAACTCCATGGCTCCCCGCCCCACACATACGTAAGTGAGCAAACAATGCGAAGGGCATACCGGACTCAAGTGCGAAACCCAGAGTGGGAAAGGGTGACGTTAGGGCTAGATTCAACAAACCTAAAAAATAGGTATTAATAGATCCATGAATAGGTTATTGATATGATCTGATCTCACAAGAAATTTGTGGACCAG
This sequence comes from Australozyma succicola, assembly GCA_030563905.1. Classification (NCBI taxonomy): domain Eukaryota; kingdom Fungi; phylum Ascomycota; class Pichiomycetes; order Serinales; family Metschnikowiaceae; genus Australozyma; species Australozyma succicola. The sequence goes on from JAJMKM010000016.1 coordinate 46,386, forward strand.
CAAAGCGTAAATGAGTTCTATTTTTGGTCCTGTAGATACTTTTATTTTGAAGACATCACCGATGAATCGGACTTCCACAACCAAACGTTGGTTCTAGCATAAAACTACAATAAAAGTTTGCATTTCTTCACTATTTTTTATCCATTTTATTCCGTTTATCCTATATCCGTAATCATTTTAGAAGTGGTACATGATGCCACGACGTTGCTTAGCTGGCACCGTCAGGTTACCATACGAAGTAGTCATAGCAGTGGAATAAGCTGACATAGTCGACGATGTTAATGAAGTTTGAGTGGTGGTCATCGTAACATACGAGGTGAGGGTAGTGGTGACACCGCTGATGGTGAAGGCTGCTGCAACTGGGAAGGTCGAGGTGATTGTGGTGGTGATTGTTGAAACTGCGACGGCCGCTTTGGTAGTAGCTGGAGCGGCACCGCCATTTCCACCGTTTCCACCATTACCACCATTTCCGCCTGCTGCAGCTGCTACCGTTGGTGTTGCAGTCACAGTAACAGTGACAGTGGAAGGAACACAAGCGCCGTTAGAGCCAGAACCGTTACCAGAACCATTGCCAGAGCCAGAACCGTTGCCAGAGCCGGAACCAGAACCAGAGCCAGAACCAGAGCCAGAACCAGAGCCAGAACCAGAGCCAGAGCCAGAGCCAGAACCAGAGCCAGAGCCAGAGCCAGAACCAGAACCAGAGCCAGAACCAGAGCCGGAACCAGAACCAGAGCCAGAGCCAGAGCCGGAACCAGAACCAGAAGTCACTGTGTAGTAGGCTGTGGTTGTGTAAGTCGTGGTTTGGCTTGAGGAGTAGGTAGAGACTGGTTTGGTGAGGGCGACACCATTGACAGTTGTGGTGGAGTAGGCAGTTACGGCCGTTGGAACGACGGTCACAACAGTACTTGTAGAAGCACTGGTAGTTGTTGCTGACAGCGAACCACGGGGCAAAGTAACTGTAACCCAAATGTTGGTTGTGATAGTTGTGGTAAGAATGTCACCGCCGGTGGTGGCATTGCTGCTAAGCGAAGAGGTGATGTTACTGGCACGCTTTCCAAAGTGCAATGGAAAAGCTGCAGCCTGAGCTGCCAATGCAGCCACAGCGAGAGAGAATAGCATCTGTGTAAAGGAGTGACTAGGGTCAAAAGAGCCTCTGTTTATTTATCTATAGTATGAAAGCTTAAAGCACTATAGAATTCTCGAAATATCTTCAGAAATGTGACTGGTGCTAAGGGTGGACCAGTGATCTGTAGATAAGTTAATGATTGCAAGAACAGCTGTGACTGACTTGTATAAGTAAAGGAGTGTGAGGTTTTAGTAGGAGGAAAAGAAACTCAGCAAGTATTGTGGATTAGCCCCTTATATATATGTGAGGCAACGTGAACCCATCAAAGGGTTGGCTGCAAATATCTTGACTTTGACAACAAACAGACTCCTTCGGCGCGGTAGGTGATTTGGATACTGCAGGGGAACGCTCCCTTGCATTAGTTTCAACGGTTCAGGCCGTCAGGTACCGGTATCCTGCACAATGTATGGTTGCGAATCCATATCAAATGCGAAACATAAATGTTTTACATTCATGAAGTAGTTGTCAGTTGATTTTGTGTAGCCATATTGGCTAAGTTTGAAAGAAATTTGTTCTATCTTGGCGATAATCAAACGCCATCAAAGCTTAGCCTGATTAAAAGCTATGTATCACGTCTTTATCGTCGTCCTTCGCTACTGGCTATTTGACGCGTTGCCAAACTTAGAAACGCGTTTAGTGAACTTTGCATTGGCAGATCAAAACATTAATTGTATACACTTCGGAGGGTTCACGAAGGGTTTTCGCTTAAAAGGGTCATAAGAGAGTTAATTACTCTGAGACGTGGCTCCCAGTGACACGAATCTATCACGGTGAAATATGTCACCATGTAGAAGAAGTGCCTAACAGATTAATGAAATTACTTCGAAATAGGGATGGGGTTCTTGGGACTGGACCTGGAAAATTTCTGTACTGACTCCTCGTAAAAGCCTTCAGATTCAGGGGTACCACAATCGGAGCCAACAAGGTGAAACCCCAGATTCAACTTGATTGCGCCGAGATGTATCAATGTAAATAAGTTTTACGAGGATTAATTCCAATTTCATATTTTGAGATCTGTCATAGTAACCTCTTGTGTCTAGCTACGCGTCGTCTGTTCCGTATTTTTCTGTAACCACCTAAAATGATAAATTGATGTACAGCAGTACTGAAAATAGCTCAGAAATAGTACCATACCAACTAGCATACAAGAACATAGTCATTCTGGCCTGGCGCTGTGAGCGTATTCTGGAGTATAAATGCACTTTAAATACAGACGCATGTAGTTAAAACTTAATTCGTTTCTTTCTTGACTTTCATGAGGTAATGGCCGATCAGAATAAAATTCAACATAGTAGCTTCCCAATGGCGCTACTTCCCACGCCATGTCCATCTAGGCGATCACCAGTGCCGCTACTTACTTCCCAACTACCAACTACTAAGAATAACTTGCAAGACACCAAAAAAAAGAGCTACATGGAACACCAACGTTAATCAGAAAATAAATTCTGCCACACCTCTCCCCAACCCGCGTGGTCTCATAATGCAACCTGCACACAAGACATGCTCCCTCTCTATCTACACCTTACGGCCAACTCTTCTTGTGCAAACACAAGATGGTTGACTTGACAGATAACGTCGTCTACGAAAACTTGCAAAAGGTTCGTGTCACGGCGCAGAAGCTTCTCGATGAGAGCGTCCCATACACCACGTACAGATGGACCGCCTTTGGGTCTGTCTTTGCATTGTTTCTCTTAAGAATAATCTTTGTCCAAGGATGGTACATCATCTGCTACGCGTTGTCAATCTACCTCCTCAACTTGTTTCTTGCGTTCTTGACGCCCAAGTTCGACCCATCTTTGGAACAGGAGTCGCAGGCGATCGATTTGGAAGAAGGTGGATCGGGCGGCACACTTCCAACTTCTCTGGACGAGGAGTTCAAGCCATTCATCCGCAGATTGCCCGAGTTTAAGTTCTGGCGCAACGGTATGCTCGCCACAGTGGTCTCATTGTTTATGTCTTTCTTCACGGTCTTCGATATCCCCGTTTTCTGGCCGATTCTTGTCATGTACTTCATTCTTTTGTTTACGTTGACCATGAGAAAGCAGATCCAACACATGGTGAAATACAAGTACTTGCCATGGGATTTCGGAAAGGCTAAGTATGGCCGTTAAGCCCGTGCAGACGCTAGATACGCCTCTCAGCGGACCATCTAGTACTCTACAAACCAAGCATACCCTTGATTGAACATAAAATCCAATCAATCCAACCACAAGGAGGGGCTTCCGAGGGGCAGAAGCAAAAGAAAAGAACTTTGAGCGTTCAAAGGGGCTCAGAGCTCAAGTTGACGAGAGGGCCACAAAATAAGTACGTGATATTTAATAAACTCTATAATCGAATCTAGAAATGCACCTTTAGTGAAATCTTCTCTTTTTTTTGCGGTCTGAGTCTACAATCTGATTTTGGGCTAATAATACTCCCCATCTGCTGATCAATATACACAGCCTACGCCATGCCCTCAATGCCGAAATAACCAAATTCATTAAATGTACGTCATTTATTCTTTGAATTTACTTCTTATACCATGTCTCGTAACATCATTCTCTCCCCAAAGACGATGCTTCTCGTCCCAGTTCTGAGTCTTTCTGCGCTCCCAGTAGCTGTTCTCTCCCTCGATGTACTCCCAGTGGCCCGAACAAGGATCGTCTGCTTCTCCTCCGACGTGCTTAAAGTAGCGCGGTATGTACGGTTCGCCAGACTCCTCTTGTACCTTCCGGCGCTCACGCTGGCCATCTTCCAACTGATGCTTAAGCTCTTCCGCCTGTTCAATCTCCCCGTTGACGTAGACCTTCATATCAGGCCTGTATCTAGAGTCGGTAGGAGGCAATTTATCCTTTTCAATGGCGGTGATTTTGTTGAGCGTACCGGTGAATTCTGGGAACCCGAACTTCTTTTCGTAGTTTGGTAACAAAGCGCCCGCAGTCCAGATTTCTTTCTCAACGGTATGTGTCTTCAAAGTCATGGATTCGGTCCATTTTCCAGTCACTGTGTAACTGAGGAGCTTCTTGTTGGAATCGTAGGCCTTGATGACCAAATCCTCCGAGCGGCCACTAAACATACCAGCCTTAGCGAACTCCACAACAGCTTTTTGGCCGCTGCTGGACTTAACCGTAATCGATGTGCAGGGCTCGGTGTATTTTTCACCCGCAATGATGTTTTTGATCACACATGTTGGTTCCGACCACGTGAACGTTTCCTTGGTAGCTCTGATGGTAAGTTTGGCAGTTCCGCTGGTGTAAATCTCCGAGGTCTTACCCCAGAATTTCTGAGAAGGTGCAGGGCTGAATGTAAACACCCAATCTGGAGAATCCACATGAATTCCAAACACTGGTGGCTTGTGACTGACCTTTTCACATAAATATCTGAAACCTTTATCTTCACGAACGAGCTCGAAAGTTTCACCCAAAAGAGGGTTAAAAGGCTTACGTCCAACTCTTAACTTAGCGCGGAACGCAGAGAGATAAGTGACAGAGAATGCAGCCACTCGGAGAATCAACTCGCCCGATTCAGGAGGATATGTGCCCTGCAAAGCGTTATCAATCATCTCGGAGTATTCCATGATTTCAGCATACTTCTGAAGAATCGTAATTGGCTCGTTCATGTCCACAGGCATGGAGAGAGTCGAGAGATCTTTGCCCACATTTTTACGCACAAAAGACAAGAAACTCGGCGGGTCATGAGTAAAGATGGGAATGTCGCATGGGCGGTCAATCGTGCCCTCAATTGGGAGCGGCGAAAGATCCAATTTGCCATCTTGGGCGGTATCCTTATCGGCGCCAGTAGTATTCGAGGCAGTGACGGTGATGGGCTCATCAGCATCCTTCTCACCTTCGGAGTCAGAATCCAGATCAGACGACAGGCGCAGGTCCTCATCATCTGAAGCGGCAGTGCTGGCATTTCTGCGGCCCAGTTCGTTGACAAGAACCACCCCAGGCTCAGATCCTGCCATGTAATCATTGGCATCAAAGAACTCACCGTCCGAGAAGATGGATGCAGTGTCCGGACCCTTCATTTTGAGAATATTCGAGAAACGCGTGTGGAAAGAGTAAAATTGCGACTCAAGCACTTCGCGCGGAACAGTTCTGAAGTCTTGGAGGGCGTCTGTGAGGTCCAGATGCAAGTCTCTTAAAGCTCCTAACAAAGCTGTGTTTCCGGCCGTTTCAGGGCCTCCTCGAGATTCGTCGTCGAGAACCTCAATGTTGCTTTTCTTTAAGTGGTTGAATGCCTCGATCCACACACGGAAATCGCCGGTCGAGGGTGCCTTCAACGTCCAGACCTCCATGCCCGAGTCAATAAAGATTTCACGAGTTTTCTCGTTGGCACTTACAATTGCCTCCACAATAGGCATCTGACCGCGGAGCTTGTTGTCATTGATTTTAAAATACGAGAGCGTGGCATGGCGGAAATTGAGGATGAAGAATCTTTTGGTGAAACCCTGAAGCTTTTTCCTCCTTTTCTTCATCAAGACACCTTGCATGAACTCTCCGTTTTTTGGCAGCATAATGTTGCGCGACTTGTGCACGGGAATTTCGGGGTTTTGCTCAGTTGCATCTACGTGCAGCGGGTTAATTGACTGGACCTGATAAATTTTGGTAGGAGCCACAGACTCAGAGCTCTGACTAGAAGCCACTGCATCTGGTTTGGCGATGACTTTTGAAGAGAAAAGTACAGTCTTGCTGGTGGTCTTGGAGAAGGTGTTATCCACCACAAAGGCAAAAGTGCCGCCCACAAAAGTGTCGATCAGACCCTTGACCAACTCTCCAGGAACCAACTTGTGGTAATTTTTCACAAGCTCCAAATCAGAGCTAGTCAAGCTGGTTGTCAATGTCGACGACCGCGATTTGGTCTTGATACTTCCGCGCTCGGTAATATTGTTCACAGATGCCATCAGACTCAGACGCATGCGTCTCGATTTGGACCAAATCAGCCCCTGGCGCTCGAGTGGAGTTGTGGGTGCCGACTCCAAATTGGTCAGAGAGCCATTGGCTCCTGAAAATGGCGCTGCGGGAGGAGTAAATGTGGAGTTTTCCGAGATGTCTCCATGTTCCGGAATAGCAGTCTGCTCATCGGTGGAGGCGGCTGAATCGATTTTACGGTAGATGGAGAAGTTGACGGAACGCTTCAACGGCTTAATCTGCCACAAAAGCGTACCGTGGTCTTGCGCTGTAACCCATTTAACCAAGAAGTCCTTGGCCTGGACCTCCAAAGTCTCCATGTTCGGCGAGATTCAGGTGTAAAAGTACCGGTTTTTCGGACTCTGCAGATTACTATCGTGAAAGTTTGACGTTTTGCAGGTTTAAATAGAGCCAATTGCGTGTCGATCCGGGAATTTATGGACGTTGAAGTATATATATATCACAAGTGTATGGAGCTAGAGAACACGCCCTCTTTTCTGCAGGAGCACTTTTCACAGTAATAGCCCGACTTGGATGTTTCCCCTGCATAGAATCGTCTATATACCGACCATATTCTTATGTGCATGTGCAACAAGGTTGGAGGCCTGTCTGTGGGTGGAGTTCACGAGATTATCTGCAAGAAAATGTATTAATAAATGGCAAAAGGCAACGTTTCAAATAGCGAGAGTTTTGAGATTTTCGCAAAATTGAGCAGCGACTTATTATCTACGATCATGTTTGCGTCGTCTGTGGAGCCTCGCTTCCGAGGCTTCCGGTCCATGGGGTCAATCCCGGCAGGACCAGAGCACACTCACATGTGAAGAGTCGGAGGACCAATGGGTCCAACGGCACAACTTTTGGCAATTTGTCGCACTTTTAAAAGTCTTGCTTTGAAAGCGGAGAGCATTTGAACAGCGAGGCTTTATTGGATGAGTTCTTGTTCGCCGATCGAGATGTTTCAGCACGTCGTGTAACTCTTAAACCGTTTACAAATGTCTCTTTTCGGAGACAATAGAGAATAGCTTATAATGATAATTCAGCTTTACATTTCTTGACATATTGTCGTAAATCACCTTATGGGGTGATTAAGCCAGCCCCTGCTAATTGAATTGAATGTGCGGTTAATTTTCGCACAAAAACTATTTATACATAAAGTAACCAGGTCAAACATGATCATAGAAAGCATCAGAAATTAAAAAGCAAAAAAGAATGATCACGCCCAGGCTCGAACTGGGGACCTTCTGCGTGTGAAGCAGATGTCGTAACCAACTAGACCACGCGACCGTTCTTGCATATTTTTTTAGGGGCTCTATGTTATCGAGTTGCAAAATTCTTATACCTTCCTCAAGTTCTTATTCTCGACTAAATTCTTGTCTTCATGTCACGCTCTAGGATTAAGAGATAAAAGGGGTAAAATTAATTCGAGCTGTACAAGTCAGAGGGGATGTTTCACATATCTTGCTTTAAGGCTTGATCGCTTCAGTCTATTACGGAGTTCATTTAATGCTCTCAAAGTTCGCGCGGCATCGAGTTAGGGTTATAAAAATGTATTATATATTTATTCAATAGTGCAACAAAAGAGTATTGCCTGGCGTCGCATGGTCTTGAAGTTCAATCACTCTACCTGGTTCAAGGTGTTCTTGATGGTCAATATAGTCTGCCATATTAGAAGCGAGCGGACCCTTGCAAAAAAACTCTTCCATCTTCGCTTTGTCAAAATGGTTTTGGTTATCAAACCAATTAAGATATGTAATTATAAACTTATATTTCTCCCAAGTCACGGTTTGGCGATCTGATTCAGGAATGTGGCTGTTATAATGATTGAAAGTAATCTCTTTCGGAACCTCTTGGAATTGATAATCACATATTGTTTTGCCGGTCAGATTCATGACAAGAACAAATAGATCATTTTCATTTTGAGGATTTTGATGTTCTCCAACTTGATCTTTCAATGAAGCGAAATTATATAAACAGTAAATGAGAAATGGAATTAACATCTTTGTGATAACCCTAAAAAAAACGATTACCGAGGAGTTTGAAGCCTTTATATCCTTAAGAACACCAGTTGCTTTGCGGGATTTGAAGATCGACGGTAGATCTTAGGAAGTGCTTGGAATATGAGGGTCTTCCTCCGGATCAAGATTCACGGCAAGATTGTCTTTGCTTGATGAAGGGTATGCAATGTTGATCGAGAGAACAATTAGCACTTTTAGGTGAATCTACCTCGGCGATCATGTTTAGACATCAAACACAAAGGTAAGTCTGGTTATAGCTAAGAAGTGTAGCACAGAAGTATAGCAGCGTTGAGGCAATGATGACGATTGTCTTTCGTTTTACCTTGAATGATATCAACAGTCGTACTTTCAACCAATTTAGCGGCGTGAATTTCATTTATCTTTGAAACACATCAAAACTTATCTTTCTTATTCCTTGCGAATATCTCGATTTCTCTTCTACATATTGTAAAATATCAATGAAGTGTTCTCTTGGGATGTTTGATACTCATTATCAATACACAATTTGTTACAACTAATGAGGTCATCTACTGTTTGAAGAATAGCTTTGGCATAACGCTACGCTTTAGTGGCCAATAATATAATGATTAAAAAAGATACCCACAAGTAATTTTCAATATACTGGCAAATTGTACAAAGTTCAAGTAAGAATTGACGCCTTTTATTATTCTATTTAGAATTTGAAGGAATATGTACGAAGAACTTTACTGAAATCACGAAGCCGAAATAAGGCTCTTTTCATTTTTGCAGGGTGTCAATGAATCTAATTAAGCTGGAGATGACTTTTGTTGCTCGTATAAGTTTTCAAGTAAACCGCTACAAAGAAATTCAGTCATTTCCTGTTCCGAAAAATCATTTTTGCTTCTGAATACATTGACGTACTCTGAAAAATATTGAAATCTCTCGTAGGTCACCTTCTCTTGGAGACCTTCCGGAACAAGCTCGATGTATTGATTGTGAAGGTCGGCCTGAGAAATGTTCAATAATCCGAGATCGCATACTGTTCTTCCGCCGGCCTCTAGGTCTTTCAAAATTCCGATGAAGTCTTTTGTATCCGACCAAGAGTGCTTGTCACCAATGTTTAGAGATGGGATGTTATTGTACATAATCCAAAAAATTAACGGAATGATCATTATGTAATACAGTCAATGATCTTGAAAGGAGAGCCAACCAGGCTCCTTTTATAGAAAATATGTACAGAATTCAAGCAAATACTTCAATTTCAGGAGTCAAATATTCGAAGTTCCTTAATACATTGTCGCATATCTATTTCTTGAGACTTTCGAATATCTTATTGTCTTCAGTCCATAGATAATTTTCGTAAGCTATTGTCTCAAGGTAGATCCCAAAGATGATCCGCGGAAGGAACGAGCGAGAAAGAAAGTCTTGAATAAACGAAAAAATGGCTAATAATACAACAAATAAATCTTGAAAAACGAAAACAAAACCCGCTATGGAGGAAGATTATTTGCAGTTTCGAAGACTTCGTGGGAAGCTTGCCCTAATAAGATTTTTTTTGGCCTCCCCAATTCATCCTTTTCAATTGCTACTGTGTTCTTAAGTAGAATCATGTATCGATACTTATATAGTGAAGTTCTGATCCTAAATGTTATGAAGTGTGCATCTCCTCAGTGATGGATCAAGCTTAAATAATTCTTTTGAACCGTCACAATTTGTTGAAGCCAACCATCACATAAAAAGTTTTCCATGTCTTGATCGTTGAACTTGTTTGCCTCTCTGAACCTATTCATGTAGACGGAGAAAAACTGAAAATTTGCCCAGGGAACTTGTTTCCGTACAGATTTTGGAACATATTTCGGGTAGTCTTCGTTCTCAAGTTCTTCAGGAACACTCAACAACCCGAGCAGACAAATGTTTTTTCCTGTAGTAGTAAATTCCTTTGCAATTGAGAGAAATCTTTCCGTATCATCCCACTGATGAGGATCGGCACCATTAGATGGGAAGTAATTATACAAGTACCAAAGCACCCTAGGAACAATCATTCTTCTGTAACACACAAAGCAATTCACAGAAATTTGAGGGAGCACTTCAATTTTAAATTGCTAAACTTGCTTTATATCTTTATATCTTTATTCCTTGATTATACGAGCATCATAGCTCACTCCCGACGATCTGTTAACACATAATGCTGAGATTGGCCATTTTTTCTATTGTTTCCTTTAACAGTTAGATTTTAAATGTAGCCTTTGAATGGCGCGTAGATCGTGTCTTCCCTTTACTCATGTGAAATGAAAAAAAAAAACATTCGCTTGCCTCTCTAATAGGAATTTAATACCAAGTGATAAAAACACCGTCGCCTTCATAAACATGTTTATTGATGTATTTTGTGTGAAAGCACCACTAAGTAATGATATGAAGGGCCCACAGTAAATTAATCTACGATCAATCAACAATGTTGAGAACTTCCGATAGCAACAATAGTCAATTGAAGTCTTCTTGGCTCTTGTTTCTATAAAAGTGATTTTATAAAGTTTATTGTCTTCCATCCTCCTTAGCTGTAATTATACTTCCATTCCCTTGTGAAAGAATCGGGATTTCTTTGACTACAAAACCCGAACTGCAAGAAGTGTCGAAACTGCTTTTTTTGTGAATTAATCGTTGAAAAAGATTCAAGCTTTGCTGAAAAATTGATCTGCGCTTTCAATGACTAAAGTGGCAAGTGGTCTCATGTATTTGCTAATTTTACGAAACTCAATTAAAAACATGACCTTGGGAGATGTTGTTTGCGGTGATTTTGTAACAAAGAATAAAGGCCGTTTCACTAATTCACCTCATACAAGTGACATAGGCTACTCCTTTTCGGACTCGGCGGTGCCTTTTTTGTGTATTAATTCACAGCTCATGCATGAGCTTCTGCTTGTAGCAATTAGCTTTGTTGTAAAAATATCTATGTGAAAAACATTTAGAGACTCGAAAAAATCAGTTCTATGCTCTTTTAATACTCTACTATTTGGCGCTTCTGTGACATGCGACGAGGGAGAGTCTTACGACTCAAAAATTAGCAAGAAGCCGTACAAAGAAAGCTCCAGTAAAATGCTACTGTAGTTTCAATTGAGTAACTAAAAATCAAATCACGGGAGCTCGCTAAATTCGATATAGATAATTATTTACATTTTTGTAAATTTAACGCCCAGAAATTGATATTATTATTTTATTTATGTTATAGATTAATATTTTCATGTGCGAATAAAGAATCTGACAGATGATTGAAAAAACTTGTCTTCGAGAGGAGACATTGTGATGAGGGAGGTGCAAAAAAAAGTCGGTCATATCATCTTTCGACTCTTTCATGCCGAGTTCAAAAGTTTGTCAGGCCAAGTCATTTTGGGGTGAGAAAGTACCAGCCAACACGTTTTTGAAGGTAACCATAAACAAATCAACAGACGAAGCTGACGTTTAACAATGTTGGCATTTCTACTAACAATGCGAGCAATTCTACCATAATTGACAACACATTCATCCACAATTTGCAAGCTTCCACAACAGGTGTAAACACCTCTTTATTCGGCGCAAATACTGCCCTGATTGAAGATTGGCATAATTTAAAGCGCTGAAAACCTTATAAACAAACAAATTGTAGCCCTACCAAATATTTTCATTCACCTAGAGAAACAAACTCAAGATGTATGCTGCCATAACACCACTTGATATAGGCACAGGCCCAATTTTCGAGAATAAACGGAATACCCTCAACCAATCAAATGGTCTGATTATTGCCAGCAAGCCTTCAAATTCTACTGACATCGGGGAATTCACACCTATTATACTTCTCGCGTGTTTTATCGGTGTCCCCGTAGTCTTATGTTTAGGTTGTCACGTTATGTTCGGTTTGGAAAAGCTTTGTGATTGGTTTATAGACAGACATTGCCCTCCTCCAAGGGATCCTTACGAAGAGGGCTCATGGAAATCGACTCTCTATATCAATAGAAAGAAATGTCCAAAAGGAGATAAGGAAAGTGCAGTCGGAATGGAATCGGAGTCGAAGAATCTATCTTTTAGTACCTGTTATGATGCAGATAACATAAGCGTTAAATTGAAAAATACTCCTTCTCCAGAATTGATCCTAGTTGAGGAGAAAAAAGCAGATACATAGGATAGTAGATTCCTTCAATATAAAACTAGTTCTTATATATTGTTATTATGATTTTAGCTGTGCTACTAAACTTTATCGTGCCATAGCACTCATTTCTGTTGTTTTGTATTTTTATTTATGTCGCAAGAGAATCACACTACTTTGTAAGGTTCAGCACAAGATGTGTCTTCGTTTGCGGCAAATAGAGGACAAGTAAAAACAAAAAATTTTCGAACTACTTAAAAAGAAAAATAAAGAGGTTAGGCTCGAGACTTTATGTTTGTTCTTATTGCTGGACCAAGAGTCGCTCATTGTAGCTGGATTTTAATTCGATTAATATTTTGATCTTTATGAACGTGTGCTGAACCATAAGTTACCTTGAGCGGCATCCAAGAAGATCAATGGAGCTATAAATTTTGCAGCAAATTTGCTTCATTAGACACGTTGTACTCACATTTGTTTTTACGCTTATTCATTTAAACGCTTTTCACGTAGGACCTAAGATACAGCAATGGTGTTGACAGGTCTCACGAAAATAATGAGCGAATTGTAGCAGATTTACACTCCAAATGGATTTTTTTTTTCATTGAGAATCAACCGAAAGTACTAAGTGCGTTGTGGTAGAGGTAATAACATTTTGGTATTCTATCATTACCCAAGGAGACAGACAACTATTTAAAAAATAATTAAGCTAAGGGAATCGAATTAGAGACCTCGTTAAATTAGGCTTCTTCTAATTTGAAGGTACTATTTTGCAACCGTTCCCAATTCAGCCCTAAGTCGCGCACGTCCTACATGCCTTTATATAGAGTTCTCATTGCAAGATTTTTCAAGTTATATACCTCCTTCTCTTTTACAAAACGTATGTAAACCCCAGGTGTTACCTGATGATACTCGTCCTTCGGGACACGCTTAACCCAGCTCATTTGATATTTTGTTAATGATAAGAGTTTTCCTTAGATAGCTGATACACCAATCTTTCTCTCTAGAGTAGTACTAACTTCAGATGAACAAAGCTAGAAGTAATGGATGGCATGCCAGCCTAAATCTTTGAGGTCAGGTTTGAAACTGATGTTTGATATCAAACGATGTTCCGTCATTCGAGCCATCAACGCTCAATATTCGTCTGTTAGTTTGACCGTCGACATATGGCTTCATTTGCTTTGACCTCATTCTATCTGTAATTGTAGTTGGAAGAGTGTAGAAATATCGTTTCGTTTATTGACCAAGGCGGTAATCAGTGATTAGGTCTAGTTTAAGCTGAGCATCGCTCGTTAATTATCGACTAGTTTACTTAAACATTAGGCTTTCTTTCAACGACTGTATCTCATACTTAATTATGAAGTGAAAATTCGGCCTACTGTATCACGCAGACTTTCAAGAAAAGAATTTGAAACGTTTTTGAACTATTCTTGAAAACCCCTCGTTAAGTCCAATCTTGAGATGCTATTGTTCTATGTATTTCGCGAAGAATAATACAATTTCAATTTCCTTATCCGAATATTCAGAACATTGAATAACAATATGGTTTTAACATCTTTTTTCTTTTCTTCGTGCATGTTTTGTAATATTCTACAAGCATTTCGCGGTTTCTCAATCATTGGTTACAAAATATTGAATTGCAAAGAGAAATATTTTTTTCGAACAAATAATGAAATACGGCATACATTAAAAGCATAAACTAGAAATTCTCCAATGATATTCAATTTCTTTTCTTATTGTCGTCTTTGTTTAATTCCCCAGATCTGCACCTGCAGATGGTCTGAAAAATTTCGAGTACTAGTCTCATAGCTCTTAGAGGACCACTACCAAACTCAAACCGTTGCCAATGCTCAGGTATCGTCCAGTCTTGCGTTTGTCGCTGACCATTGTGGGGAGGTTGAATGCGGCCCGGTTCCAAAGTATCGCTGTAAATGCCGATGCAAAGCCTGACATAGAGTCCGAATCCAAGCCAAGTCAAGATAAGAAAAACGATAGGAAATCTCCTGGAAATGGCAACCGTAGGCCATATAGCAGAAAACTTGCAGACATTTCTCGTCAGATAGATGTATCCACAAAAGAGGCAGATCCCAAGAATCTCACTGAAGCTATAGATATCTACGAAGAGGGAGTCACCTACTTGAGAGAAGTCCAACAAGCTGAGGGTATTGATGAGGAACATTTGTATAGAGTTTTCCAAAGACCTGCCAGTGTCTTGCTCGAAAGCGCCATTAAGGGAGGCGACGAGGCCGTTATTGACCGTATTCTCAATATTTACGTAGCTAATCGTGTGGCTCACTTGTTCCATTTCACAATGTACCAGCAGTACCTATTAAAGCAGGGGTCCGCTCGTTTCTCCGATGTGCTCACATTGTGGCTTCGTTATTTGGAGTATTCCAAGTCCTTGGTTCTTCCCATCAGCACACTTTCAACTAAGCACATCAGCTATCACGCGGAATCCAAAATCCAAGCTTATGATATGCTTAACCTTACATACTTTGCCTACGTTATTCTGTGTCAATCCGCTGGCGTTGAGCAAAACATCAACGATACAGTCAAGCTCTTACAGCTCAGCGACATTTCAAAGGTTCCTAATGTGCGTAATGTTCGCAATGCTTTGAACAAAATGGGATTAAGCCAAGCTCTTAGCCAAGAATTGAAGACCTTTGATGAGGTCTCCCGCTCGACTTTCATTAAGACCCTTGACCCTAATGGCGAGTCTATGGCGAACAAGATCTTCGGAATCACTAAAAAGGGTAATGCCAATCAACTCAGACAGTTCTACCAGCAAATGGTGACAGCTTCCGTTGAAAATAAGCTTCCTTTAACTGAGGATACGTTGACAAGGGTCATGTCGGCCTTCATCGAGCTTCACCTGTTCAATGATGCTCTCGATGTCTTCACCACCATGGTAAGCTCTTTCAAGCCCTCAGCCACTTCTTGGGCTATGGCAATTAAAGCCATGGGTCACCCAAAGTACGTAGAAAATCTCTCTGCTGAGGAAAGAGCAACAATGGTTGAGAATATCAAGTCCACACTTGCCTCTATGGAGGCGATTGGAGTTCCAGTGAATGCCAAGACTTTGGCGGTTGCTGTAGGTGCTATGTCCTACTTGGACAACCAAAATGAAGTGGAGCAATTGTTGACAAAGTACAAAAACGTCCCAGTTGTTCATTTGACGAAGCACAACATTTTGCTTGGATTGATTCTCAACAAAAAAGTCAGTGATGCCGAGCAATTGATGAAAACGTACTTGCAAGAGGACTCTACCTATATTCCTCTGGTTCAACTTTTGAATGCATTCTTGTCTCATTATGTAGCAGTTGGAAACGACAAAGCTGCGGACGCCATGATGCAGTTTATGTCTGAGAAAAATATTGTTCCTGATTTGGGTACCATTACAACTGTTGTCAACTATTACTTCAAAACCTGCAAAAGCAACGGTCAAATTCCAGACGTTAAGTCTGTTCTTTCAGAAATGGGTCGTTCCGACGTCAAGTGGGATACTAACATGGCTTCCACCCTTTTGAGCGGATTGACGCAAGACGGATCGAACCTAGAGGCTGCACGTGGCGTGTTCAATTACTTTATTGACTTAAGTCCACAGTACAGAAACTCAGCTGCCTTATACACACCTATGATCAAGGCTGAGTTAGACTTTGGTGACTCTTCGATCGCTCTCGAATTATTTGAGTGGTACAACCAAAACTTGAGCGTGGAGATCAGAATGTGGAACATGATGATCACAGGATTTTTGAACAGTAATGAGTCCAAGGCGTTGAAGTTGTACAATCAAATGATCGAAAGATCTATTGAGCCTAACTTTTTTACTTTCTACTACATGCTTTCACACTTTATTAAGAGAAATAACGTTAAGAGAACGCAATGGGTTCTTAACGAGATGGCAGATTCTAGGTTGAAGAATTTCGGCCAAGCTTTGCCCGGTTTGGTCAAAAAGTTACAACTGAAGTATGATGTCCCTCGCGATTTGTTGGCGAGAATGGACGGTCCAAACTTGTCATAACGACAAACTTGTAAATATCCAAGATAAATAATCTTTGTAATCAACTGTAGAAGACTATGCTGAGCTAAAAGTTGATGTTACAGCAAGAAGAGAGGAGAAAAGCCAGAAGAAGCACCAAAGCCAGGTTTAAAAAAGGTGGGTATATCGATCAATTTCAATTTAAATGATGTGATGCTATAAGATTTAGTTTCGGAAACAATTTATGAACTATACTATTTATCAACCTGGCTCAGGGGCCAGAACTATATATACCTATTAAAAAGACGAGCAAGATAACCCGACACTTGAATATTTCCAACCTACCAAGATTTTCCGCAAAACGAAATTATTTCGACAATTTTGCACTCGCTCAAACACTATTGACGGTCGCTGAAATCTCCCATGGCTCTCTTCCACAACGGAAAAAACCAACGGTCAAAACGGTCATGGGCGGCACCCGCGGAATCAAGCGCAGGACGTGTGTCTAACATGAAAGCTGGCATGCCAGTTTCCTCATCATCTGGTGCCCCATAGTAGTCAATGACGTAACGAACCTTTTGCCATCCTTCGTTGTGACCTTTGGACCGCAAAACTGTCCAGTCGTGACGGTCAAACGGGGGCTGTGTGTTGAAGGTCTCGGGGAATATCTTACCCAAGAAGAGATACATGCGAGCGCGGGGCGATAGTTCGTGAGGACGACCAGTAAACTTCTCAAGACGTGGTTCAACTCTTGACTGTGCCGTATGCGGCTCTTCCCACTCCAAAATCTGTTGCCAAGCACCTTCATTCAAAAAGTTGTGTACCTCAACCATAGACGTGACGGCCTCCTCGTCTATTCCCTGACCTTTGCCCTTCTTGAGCATTGCATTTAACATTTGTTGCGGCGAAGGATACTCCCAGTTGCCTTGGTCGGTCAGCTCACCACGAGGAATAGAAGAAATGGTCCTTTCTGTTGACAAAATCACTTTCTGACCGGGCGCTCTTTGTGAGGAAATGGCCATGGGCATGTTATTCAAAGGATTGAGTACCTCCATGTCATCATCGGAGATTGGACAAACGGCACCAGCAGATCCCGATTTGGAGTGATCGATCGGGCAAACGGCACCTGGAGGAAAGTCCCCATGAGGTTTTTTAGACGTAGATTCTGCCCAAAACCAACCCATAGTGTTTGCAGTAAGCTTCAGTTGTGTCGCATCTTAACTCTACACATTGATGATCATCTTAAAACACCCGTACATCTGAGAAATAAGTTTGATGCGAGTTCAAAAAAATTCTTTGGAAGGAGGTTTGCTAAAAGGCGGCAGTGTTCGGCTGGAGCATGGATGGGTGATTGGGAGCAAAAAAACGGACGCTGGCGTTTTTTTATCGTTGCACTTTTGTTTGAAATTGGTAGGCATATGCAAGTTATGTGCCAAGCTCACAAGATTTAAAACGTGACGCACATCGGCAAACAGCACTCATTCTTAACATAAAGGACGCCTTGGAATAGCAAAGACATACCCTGATCTAATGGTAGGTACAGAAATGTTAGGAGTACGAAACCAATTTGGGATACACTAGAATAGGGGTGGCGAATTCAACGTGTATATTGAAAATAACTTTCATTTCAGGCTGTCAGGCATTATTAACTTGTGTAGCTTCGGTGGACAGAATACCAAAAAGCTGGGAACAAGAAGATTTTATGCGCTGTGCGCTATTTAGTAGAATCTCTATAGTGGAACAGTGTTCTGTAAGGATACAGCGTCAAAGTCTCGCATAGTGAGTGCTTCGAGTCTCAAGACTAAACATACTGTATTTGGAATTAAAACGCGGCGGGGCAGAGTCACCGCATTGAGTCAGAACTCGATGGGTACTGCGAGTACGGCGTCATCGCCTGATCTTGATGTTATCAGCAACAGCTCCGGGAATGCAAATCTTCTTGTTCGTTGCAAGCAAGCAAATACATTTGCGAGAGTATTTAAAATTTTTTCTGTGTCTCGGATGAATATGTATCTCAGCATTGCATCAATTTCTCTTGCAGAAACCGAGCGATTAATGGGATGGGTGCTTGCATTTGAAATGCCTAACCATCACCTTGCATCATACTCGCCGGCTTTTTTTCTTCCACT
This sequence comes from Australozyma succicola, assembly GCA_030563905.1. Taxonomy (NCBI): domain Eukaryota; kingdom Fungi; phylum Ascomycota; class Pichiomycetes; order Serinales; family Metschnikowiaceae; genus Australozyma; species Australozyma succicola. The sequence goes on from JAJMKM010000016.1 coordinate 64,602, forward strand.
TGACATGTCCGTTTTTATGTTCCTCTTGAATTGTGGAAGCCATCATACCTTTCAATTTAAATTATGTTTTATAAATATTATCAATCATTGTCTTTTATTTCATCGTTTACGATAATGGGAATAGTTTTAATTCGGAACAGCTCAACCTATAGTTCCTGTGTATTGCCAGATCTTTAACCTGTAGATAACTATATGCACTGGGGGCTGTTTATTTGACAATAATATCATTTCTATCTGTCTAGGTAGACCCTCGCAAATATATAGATATTATTGGTGCATCCTTGACGCAATGAAACAATATGCAATAAAATTTGTTTTGAAATCAGGATTCGCACGCAAAAAAAGTCAAATCTGGCATATCCCTTTGAAATTCTACCTTCCATTCCTTCTCATAATGCCGTTCAATGTAAAGGTTTTGTGCCACTTCCTCAAAAACGCACGAATGCTTACGCGGACGCTTAGCACCTGCTCTATGCTGAACTTGATACACTTCGTATGTCTCACATATCAAAGCTGCAAAGCTGCAAAGCTGCAAAGCTGCAAAGCTGCAAAGCTGCAAAGCTGCAAAGCTGTAAAAATTTCTGTCCACGAGGCTCGTCAAAGCTTCTACATATTCTAGAAAACATCTTCTCAGGTCTCCAGGCGGCATTCCTCTCGGTGGTTAGAATTTATTGCGGGGGAACTCCTAACTCGTCGTATAGACACGAATAATTTTCTCCCGAAATGGGGGATCCCGGGCCTAACCAACAGAAGCCTTATGGTCATCTAAGGCACCTTAGTGCAAGTGAACATTGAGCTTATGCTTACGACGACCTATGTCGGTATGGTTTGGATACATTTAATTCTGGTTGATAGGAATACCAGCTCAATACTGTAGGATTTGAGTCCCTCTCCCCATGAAATCATTCACTTGGCTATTTTCTAATCCGCAGTATTACGGGGTAGCTCTTTTTCTGGGCTAACTAATTTTTTTAGTTACATCCGTCAATGGTTCCGCCAGATCCGAGACTTTCAAGCTAAATCTAAAGTAGATAACTCGAAAACAAATTTTAAGGAGTTTTCTACAGAAAAAAATTTTGTACATGGTGCGTGATATGCCAAATTACTGAGAAATACATTAGGGTCTGTGCATACACTGCATACAATTATGTCCATTTTTCCGAATCCGGATCTTGAAATTTCGCCCTGTCTATGGAGAATTAATCCTACGCTTTAATAACTTGAATGCAACTATTATTGCAATAGATTGTGTGAATACAGCCACATATCCACCACGTTTATTGCAGAGAGGAACTCTGTGGCAAAGGCTGCCTCAGCACATGGGTAGAAATTGGCCATAACAATTGTATGAATCGTCACAACCGCTAGCATTTTTCGTTTAGTCTCACGTCATTGCGTATCGAATTTCAGTGCTAACCCTCGCGGTTTATGATGTAGATAATAGAGACAATACGGGGTAAGAAAAAATTAGGCCGTACAGAATTCCGTGTAGTGTTATTTTTCTTGAAACACCCTCGTTGTGACGGATCCCGCGTTTGATTACCGATTTGGCCACTACTGGATCCTTAAGACGGAATTTCGATGTTGCGTTTAAATTCACGTTAGACTAGGGAGCGTGCTTTAGTTCATTGCCTAATTAATTATTATTCAGGGTCCCATCAAAACTGCATTCATTCTTCTTTGTGGCTAAGTATCAGGCAACTTGTCCTTAAACACTTTGCGGCTGGAAATCCCTCAGCATTCTTCTTTTAAAATCAAGGGCGTCTACGAAATCTGCAACAGGAATTTATTTTGGAGCAGAAGCGTCTACTGCAAGTAGTCGCCCCCGGAATGTCCCTGCAGCTAAGGGTCCTGAATTTGTCAAAATCAGGAAACACATATACAGGGCTACGGCAGATAAGTAATACAGGGTTTGCATCGTAACAAAGGGATTTTTCTACAATTGAGGCCTACAAGGACGAATGGATAGATAAGATCTATGAAAAGAGGGGACTTGGAGCTAAGGCGCTTGAGTCTTATCTATCTAAGTATTGAACTAGGGTCTAGTAAAGTATTTTCGTATAGATGACGACATTATCATCTATTTAATCAGGAGAATAGTATACATAGGGGCTCATACTAAGCCTAGGAATGGATTGCAAAGCGTTAAATGTTGCCGTGTAGGTATTTGTAGCAACCAAATTCGGAGCCTGTGGTAAATTGAATAAACAAACCACGATGAATGTTCTTTTTAAACTCCCTGCGTCTGGTGAAAAGAAGCTGCATCATTTCAGGTGAGTGTTTGAGATAATTATGTGCGTCTTGCGAGCGGCGCCTACAGGCTTAGACGTCTACCGTTGTTTTAAGTGCTAGTCCTACATTTAGCGGGCCCCCTTCGCCGAATGGGGATAAAAAGTGAGATCCTTAAAAGTTTACGGGTTGCACAGTGACTGCGACTACTTTTGGAAGCTTCCTTAATTTGTTCGGGGTTTGCTACAACCCCTAAATAATGAAGTCGTTCACAATGATGTCGTCAAAGATTACAAGACTACGCAATAAATAAAATTAGGAGAACCAAGAGAATTGTGGGGCATTTCACTGTGTTAGTAGCCGTTGGTCCAAATTAATTGGTCCATTAGTTTATTTGGAAAGTTTGCTACGCGTCATTGTCCTAACCTGTGGACCTCGAACCAAGTGCTTGCGGAGCCATAGCGTTAACGTGCACAGTAAGGCTCTGGACACCATTACTGCAGGAATGAAGCCACCTTCAAAAAAATCGAATGTCGAATTTTTAATGAACAAGGTATTTAGACATTATAATTGAAATAATTAGAAAGTGTTTTTCTTAAGAACCATTCTATATGATCTCTTAGGCTTTAAAGGTTATGTTCATTGATAAAAGTTACAATATCACCTGGCTTTTTACCCGGGTGGAATTCGCACTCTCTAATTTGAGTTTTCTATTGAGGCACAGTTAACAAATCGTCACCACACGGTATTGTCGATAAACGTATGGTTGGAATGCACATAATAATTTTCGAGACTATTTCGAAAAATCTTAGTGTCACTGAAATTCCGGTTTTAGGGATTTCAGATTGAAAATGTACGGGCGTGATACATGCGTCAACTTGGAAAAGACTTGCCAAATGTATCTTGGTAAAGTGCGTCGACACTACTTTGTAACATAGTTGAGTGGATCTCAAAACCCCACATCAAATGAAAAGATTTGGTACTGCACACAACTACCACCGGAATTCAACTGCACAAACTGATATGATATGAATATGCCATTCTGCAGGTTAAAGAAGACACAGGTGCGCCTTGTATACGCAGTACTTCCTTCTCGGTGGATTATTGAAAAGACGACATTTTGCACTTTATATAGTTTATGCAGTCTATAGTAACGCGTCAAAATTCAAATGCCATATCTATTACTGCCTGTCGTAACTTGAGATCGGACTAACTAGCAGTCCTCTGGATGCACAACCGTGTTGTATGGATTCGATTTCCGAAAGTCGCTCTTTCCTTCGGTTCTCTAGGGCGTTCGTCCGATAAAATGTTCATTCGATTGCAAAGCATCGAGTCCATGAGGTATCGAAAGAATCGCTTAGTCCAGTATAAATGAGGCAACAAACCAAAGGCGTGCAAAATCCTTACAGAAGCGCCTCATGCAATAACTCAATTTTGAGAAGGTAAATAACCTAGAAGATGCTCATACAATCATAAGAGCATAGAACCAAATCAGGAAACCTAAACGCAAGAAATGGAATTTCGGCAGGACTTAGAAATCACCAATGACTTGCATTAATTTTAGTTGTCTTGCAAACGAAATTTATGAGTCAGGGTATTCTATCTTCAAATATTCACAGCATCAATTTGTTTTTTTCTTTTCCATGCTGTGGGGTCGGTATTAGGAGTGAAGCAAATTATTCCAGGTTCCGTTGGATCACACAGTTCACAAAATATCTCATATAAGCATCCCTTTGAGAATTGGTTCTGGTAAAACCAGGTCGGCTTGGTGCTCTATTGGACAAGTAACAATAAATTGAATCAAACAAATACCTTTCTACAACTAAATCCACTGGCTACGTAGCTTTTTTGTCTTTAAGAAGTACTCAAATTTACCTACAGGAGTTATAGTGCTCCCCTAATCCGTAAGAATGCTTGTAAAATGCAACGAAAAGTCTATCTTGCTCACCCCCAGCGTTAAATGTAATTGGAGCCCCCCCTGCTGTCAAAACCTCGACAGGACAATCAAGCTCTTTAGCCAAGGCTAATATTTCCATGTCTGAGCCCCACATAGCAGTATTTTCGAGCTCTGCAGTATATTCATCAACGTCTTTTATTGCCATCGTCTCTTCGTCGAAGAGGTAGGGAATAAATTCATCTCTGTGGTCTCTTATGTGTTTAGCAGCCATCGAACGAAGCTCTGAGACGGTCAAGGTCTTCTTATGGCGGAGAAGTAGCTGGTCGCTCAATGATGAAAATAAGCAATGTCCGTCCGGTTGAATTTCATGAAGGCTGAGGCCTCTGCTGTCAAGTAATTTGTCCATTGTCTCTGCTTCCATGGCTCTGTAATCTGGGGTCGCAGCTGCCTCGGAAAGGGCCTCTGCTCGAATCGCGTCAACTTGCGCTTGACGTTTGGCAAGTCTTTCTTTTGCTCTATTTCGCTTTTTGGGTTTCTGGACTGGTGCTGGGACTTCCGAAGAGGCATCTGAAGCTGTAGAGGAAATTTTCATGGTAGCAAGTAGTTGCTCTGGTGACATTTCAGTCGACTTTGTATTTGAGTCTAGCGTATTAGTCGAGTCGACTCCCGAAGTGCACTGTGCTTCATCGCTCAGGATGGAGCTGGGATCCGCGCCTATTAGACCATTTTCAGAAGAAATTGAGTTACTTTGGTCTAAATTGGATTGGGAAGAAGTTGAAATTTCATTTTGAGCTTCTCCTGCCTCTGCATGGGCTGCGAATGTTTCGATTTCATGCTTTTGACGGTCATCCAAGGCAGATTGAAGATCAGCACACTGGGCCATGATAGCCTTGCGGTCCTTCTTCAGGGCCAGCTTCTTCAATGCAGTGATTTGTGCAATCACCTGTCTCTGCTCCTTTTTATGCTTCGCTAGAATTTGTTCCATGGCTAGATCTGAAACAGAGATGAAGGTCTAGTGAAGACTGTGGGGAATATACAACGTCGTCGAAGTTTTCTCAGAAAAATATAATTATAAAAATATTCATTCATTGAAGCAAAAATAAATAATTACTGTCGTTCTGTTATCTTGTGGACGAAACATTTTTCAACTGCTTTCATTTCGACCGATGTGGATCAACTCATAAGTATACCCTTTTAGGTTTCAAGCGTAGTTGATAATGTCGTGGTTTCCGGCAACTGGTCCGAACCGTTTTACCAGCCTTAATTCGGCGAAGGTGCATGAATCGGCCAAGGCTGCCGAACTCATGGAACACTTGTGGTAGAGAAATGCGTCTCAAGGCTAAAACTCAGATGGTTATAAGCATTGTCCAGAAAATTCTCAGAGATGTCGAAAAAATTTCATAATATATCCCCGGATGATTCTATGTGGTGTCGTTTCATTCTACAGTCATGGGCTTTGTACAGAGACTCGGATGTACATCTACATCATGCGTTGAAACTTGAGCCGCGTGCGTTAAATGTACTTCGCCGTTGTTCAAGCTATCAACTGCGGGCAAAAGGTACCAAACCATATTCTAGACCTTAAAAATGTCAGGAAATATGAGAAGACATTACAATAATATGAGATAGTTCGAAATAATGGATTGTCAATTAAAAAGTCTTCTTAGTTAAACACAACATTAGAAAAAATGAATAGACAGAGCTTGCAACAAACGGCATGGGAAGTCATTCTGGGATTTTGGCAAGGACGCATGTGATTCTTTCACAGTATTGAATCCTCGTACCTAGATCAAGAAATCAGACGACTCTTTTTCGCTTGATTACACCCATCTTTCAATTTAAGTGGGGATAAGAGACAGGTTCACTGTACAATGTCTCGCAGCCACATTTAGACCTGTGCAACAGTTACCTTCCTGCATATGTGCAGATGCAAAAACTGGTCTACTACCTTCTTTTATTCCCTCACTTGCATATACCTAATCGGCACAGGAAGGTTCTATTTCCGCTGCTTGCCGAGTTTAACGGTTTTAAATTTACGAGAGCATGGCGAGACGATCGTTGGTCCTATGGCCAGACCAATTCCAACGACTTACTGTACTGAGCCCCAGGATTCAGGCCTTTGACAAAACGTATATTAGATGTAAACTAAAAGCAAGGTTCAATTCATAGGAATGCTTACGATATTGAAGGTAAGGACGCTTCGGATGGCCGTTGCGCCCATAACGAGATGAGCATGTCTCATAGCACCGCCAACCTTAAAATTGGCAGAAAGAAGAAACCTGGCAGATTGCTAAGGTCGTAGGCACTTAGCGCACTGAAAGAAGTAAATGCATGGTGTAGCTGTGGCTGGTAATTTGAGCTGATTTGCATATGGTGATCAGATGCGGCTAAACGCACTAATATGCACAGCGCCTGATTTAAGAATAGGGGGGGATCTTAAGAATACGAAGATACGGGGTAAAAATAGAGAAATGTCTTTTCTCGATAATATCCGGGCAAGTCGAATAGGCAATTGACAGATTCCCAGCAGATATTACAATACCTTACGAGATAAGAAAGTCTTACTTTTACTCAAGCTGGTTTTTATACGGTCTAGATGAGTTGACGGCCAAGTTTTAAGCTATACACATAGAATGAATGGTAAAATTGGACCAGGGCTTGAAAAAATTACCCATACAGGTAACAAACACTTATTCTCTTGTTGAAAGTCTCTAATTATGTTGTGTGGATAATAAAGGAACGTTCCGAATAACTTAAGTCTTCAAAGCCCTAATCACTAGGTCATATCGTCTACCGTCCCTCAAAGCCCTAAAAAAATGCATAGTGACACAATGTATATACTGGCCTGCGCCTGCGGCGACTTACCGCAACGCACAACTCACAAAGCATGCTGCGAATTTGCGGAAATGCGACATTCAAAAACCTTTCAGCCCCTTTCCGCAGTGGCCAATTTAACAAAATCTTTGTCCATCTGTGTTCGCATGCGATGAGATTTCGGTTGTCTCGGCAACGTGGTGGGTGCCGTTAGGGTTTAGTGTTTTCAACGATCAAAATTTTTAATTTTGATGCTTGAAACAGGCTGTTTCTACGGAATTTCAGAACTACTTTTCTCTTCCATGCGCTTAGAGTTACATCTCATTAATTTCCGTACAAACGCTCTAACCTTCCTTTCATTGAACAATGAAACTATAAAAGTTTGTAAATCCGTTTGAGGATTGAATTTGGAATACAGAATTAGCTGGTCTTGACGACATCTCTTATCATTGATTGATTTGTAAGACTCCTTTGTTGCACAGTAGTTATGCGGGAGTGCGTGTTACTCCCCCTTGTCCTGCGAAAAGCTTAACTTAACAAGCCATAATTTGTCAGGCGCACGACAACGGACGCATGCAATATAATATATGGAAGGAGTATGTCAATGACGCTTTCACATTACATACGCACAGTTATTTCCAATCTAGAACAGATGATCCGATAGCCGATCTAGAGCTCAACGTCAAAAACATAGGCCAAAATTGATTGAGAATTACTAAGTTAGGCAGCTGTTGTTGTCTGATGTAACCGAAGGCAGTAGAAAAATAAGCGTCTCATCATACTATTGGTCGACGTACTATACAACTGTATAAAGTATAAAATCGAGATTTAAAATTAATTAATTTCGAACAAATGTGATACATTTTAATTTCTCTCAATCTGGATCGGCAAACGACTGGATAGATTTTAGCACTAGACGATTCAGACTAACAGGGTGACAATCAGATTGGACATTAAAGGCAAATCAGAAGAATTAAAAAAATCATGAAGTAAACTTATAACTCTAGCGCTATTCTTAATAATTATATATGTGGTGTATTACGATTTCGATTTCAATGGCTGAGTTTTGGACTTCCAAGACCTTCATTACTCATTGAGATCGTGATTCGTTGCAGTATACTTTGCGATATTCCGATACGGCATTTTTATTTTTTGGAATTCTCGGAATGTTTTGAAATCATTCAATCGAGCCCAAAATCGAATCCTAAAACTTAGTTGCAAACACAAGCCCCTGGTTGCCCTTGACAACCACGATGGCACGTCAAAAAATTCCGCGCAAATTGAAGGCAACTCAAGGCGCTAAATATCGAGAATTTTTCACTAATCAACAGCTAGAGCCATAGTTACCTAAGCTGTATCTATCCCTTAAATAAATGCACTAGTATCAAAGAAGACTCTTCAATGGGCTGAGTTGTCTACGCCCTTACAAGCCGATATGAATATCTAAAACTTCGAGCTGCAAAAGCCCACCCTTTAAAGCTACATAGGAAGAGTCTCATCATTCTTACAAAAGAAAAACAAACTCTATCAAATTGATCTATTTTCAAATTGAATTTATATCTGAAGAAAACTGAAATAGATAATCAATGCAAGACAACTTGCGCCCCATTTATCATAGGTTTGGTCAAAATGTTATCGCCCCCAAGACGCAAGTTTTTCAGACCTCACCCCCGCCCATTGATAAAAGATTGAGGTCTTATTATATGACTAAATATTGCGGGGTGGGAAAATGTATTGTCTGTTAGAGGGCTTATGTGTTAATCGTAGCAACTGTGTAGATCGATTGTATCAGGATCGCGACATTCTAATAATATCCATATGCAGTTGTTCATTGTACTCTTCAAATTGTGAGTGCAAATAAATAGCATCAAGAAGCTACCGTGCAGTCCCGTCCTTTTTGTGAGTTTATCTATGAGTTTATTGACTTTATGTCGCATTATATCCATACACACCCGCAGATCGTCTTTAAGACCATTTGCATAAATAACCTGTGTACAGATAGTTTACCCTCGGATTGGTGTTTCGCACTTGGCCGAGTAATGTGCAAGCACACATGCATTCATGCAATGCAAGTTCGACTATAATCAGCCCCTTTCAACCATCCTCCCGTCTGCATGGCACCACATGTACTCTTTAAGTGGTTACAGCATACCGGAGGCCGAGCCTGCACATTATAACATGCTGCAAATCAGTAAGGTCTATATATATTGTTCACTCTTCGTCCAAAAATTCTTTCAATATCATCCCAGTTCAAACTCGAGTTTCATCTCTTTCAAACTGTTATCCATTCAAGTGTGATTGTTCGTGAGTTGCTCTGACGACCTTCTCTCAACTGTCCTCTTTTTTTTTTCTTTTGCCTCGGCCGTTTTATTTGGTTTTTCCCTCTTTTATATATTCCGCCCATTGATCCACCAGTCATATTCATAAGTGAAGTGAACAATAAAGTATTTTTCAAAGTCAATTGAACTCTCTCGTTGCCTTTAAATAAAATCACTTAGGTCCTCTTCGTCTAGTACATTCCGTACGTAACCCATTCCAACAAGCCACCCAGTTGGATTAACATACCTTCCCATCTACAAACTTGTCGATTTTTTAATCATCATCTATTCACTTCAATACTGGGCGCCTTCAAAAAATTTTCCGTCATTAATTTCCTGATTTAGAACCCATTCATAACATTTTTCAACTCACAATGTCCTTAGCTGTTGAAGCCCTAGTGGACACCCGTCCATCTCAAATAGCAGAATCTCACTCTGGTTTTTCTCACGCACAAACTTCTGACATTAACTTGGAAGTAGATGTTCAGTCGACCCAGGATGACTCTGCTAGCAATTCTCTCTCTGCTGCTGCGACCGCCTCCATTCCTGCCAATTTTCTTCATCCTCAACTCAATGGTATCTTAGGTGAGTTCGTTGCTCACAAGAACCAGATCGATGAGTATAAGGATGAGATGATCCAGCACCTCTTGCACATGGAGGGCTTGGGTCGTCCATGTCTTGAACAGATGGAGATGCAGCCTGAGATCACATTGCGCATGCGTCCTCTTCTTCTTGACTTTCTCATGGATGTCATTAACAAGCTCAACTTGTCCAAGTCTACTTTCCCACTCACAGTTAACTTGATTGACCGTTACGCTTCTGTGCGTGTGGTCAAGAAGAAACACTACCAACTTTTGGGACTAACTGCTCTATGGGTAGCTTGCAAGAACCTTGACGCCAAAACTTCTATACCACGTCTTGATGATCTTTGCAGATACTGCTGCCGTTGTTACGACCGCACCATGTTTCTTGAAATGGAAAACCACTTGCTTAAGTCGCTCGACTGGCTCGTCGACACCCCTACCGTTGACACATTTGTTGACGTGTTCATCTACACATTGTCCCCTTACCGCTTTTTAGCTGGTTCTAAAATGTCGCATAGGGAATGCACGACAATTAAAATTGTGGCCAACTACTTGTGTGAGTTGGCTCATTTCTACCCACAAATTCAATTTGGCTTCCTGGTTCCGCAAATGGCCTTGGGTGCGGTAGTAATGTCCTGCATGATATTGCACGTCTGCACACAGGACGATTTGCCTGCCGTCTTGTCGCACATGCTGCAGGAATGTGGTGCACATATCCTCTCTGTTCTGCAGCTTGACTCCCTCTTCTTGCAACTCGGCAAAGTATCGAAACGTCCTCCACCATCGCTTAAAACAAAATACTTCAGCGAGGACCCTAACAGCTTGAACTTGGCTGCAATTTTGTCTCCATTTAACGCTACTCAAAAGAAGGAAATCCCTCTTCAACTCGCAACCCCTTTAGAGCCTCTGGCGTTGACGCCATTGCCTCTGGGTGAGAACTCGCCCATGCCTTTGACGCCGCAACAACTGCAAATCAATTTGGCACAGACGACGGCGCAACTTTTTACGAACTTGACGACGTTGTCTCAAACTTTAGCCGCGCAAACCTCGGAGGCATCTGTCATTTCAAATGCCAACTGCGAGTCAAACGCTGCGGATGCTTTTCCTCTGCCCTCCCTTCTGCCAGGTCAGGAGAAGAGGAAAGCGGAAAGCGACGAGTCTGAAGCAAAGCGTGCCAAGCTCGCCTAATGATAATGAGAGCATATAGATATAGAATGATACACTTAAGAATTTTACAATGATGTAGATTTAGATAATGACACAGTTCAGGACCTTAAAGAATTGACGATTAATAATTAAGCACTTGATTGTGCAAGCACCGACTTGGTTAATGATCGTGTACTTAGCCCGACGCTCATACTGGCATTCAGCAGCATCAATCATTGACACCATTAACTAATACAATAATTTTGCCTCATAAAATTTACTTTTCCCTGAGATTCCCAATTTCAGATCGAATTGAATTTCACTTTCAGTCGTAAAAGAAGCTTATCAAATTATATATATACGATACAATTGCGTAAATTAGGCGGGCGTCCGACTTGGTTTGTACCTCGAGGCGTTCCATGGTGACATCACCACCCAGAGCATGGACATTGCCTATATGGACGATACTAGCATATTCGCACGTGAGGTCATAATAGAGAAAATATTAGGTAGCACCCCTTTACGATCAACCACTCATTTGAAGCTGCCCCTATTTCTTAAAATTTGAGCTCGAGTGGCAAAAGGTGTCCCTTAGAACCCTTTCACCATGTAGAAGCTTATGTATCGTAAAATTAGCAGATTATTCTCGGTATAAGTATCATTAAATTGCACATGGGCAGCTTATAGCACCAGAGAAAGACTAGAGTGCCATAAATGAACTTTTTCCCGGTCAGAAGAAAAGAACAAGTTCTCTAAATATCAAACGTGAGAGCTCCTAAGATAGTTGCACTTGATATTCGAATTAGTTTAAGTAGCCAAGTTGTAACTTGTCCCTTTTATTTTGAAGCTAACTTTTGGTTTGAACACTTTCTTTCGCTTTATCAAAATTAGCGAACCAGGAATTTGAATAAAGTGTATAAATTGGACAGATGTAAAAACAATCAGTCTACAATTAAAGAATTGCCGGCCATTTGTTTTGAGAATCCCTAATTGAGTTGAATACCTTACTTCGGGGCCTTGATTTTCTTCAGTTTCGAGTTTTGAAAATGGCTCTCGCCTCATTAATTGGGCAATAGAGAAACTCTAGACAAGAATGGTGAATATTAAGGTATAAGATAGGCGTATTTCTGTCAAAAGTATCTTTTTGAAATCTTGCAACCTCATCTAAAGTAACTTGGTGCTGCAATAAACTAGGTAGGAGCCAAACTGTTTTCGCCGGAATTCCTCAGATATCCATCGAGAAAATAAGCCATTATCAAATGCATTTTGCTCGAAGTACCACAGCTGTTCCCCTCTGAGGTCTTCCTGCTCTAGAAATATCCGATTCGGCCAAGAGGCATACATCCCGTATCGTCTCTTCAGATCCATTATCATTTTACACAGTACCATCTTGAATCTAACCGGTTGCATTTCGAATGAATGCCCCTATTTGCCAACGGGCAAAGCGTTTATGCAGACATCAAGTTTTTTTCTTCATATTGAAAGAATTCCAGGAGAAGTTTTATAAGAAAGAATAGGCTCAGCTACATAAAAACATGGATTTATTATTTCCCTTTCTCGCACCAAACGAACGTCAAGTGTAAAAGAACAGTTCAATTCATTCCACTCGATTGTGCCAATGGCGAAAGACAATAGGCCTGCCCATGTTACCCCTCGGACTCCAGACATCTAGAAGCAAAGATAACAGCATTGGGAACCATTGGAAACAAGAGATCGTGGTGATAGATTTCCACTAAGACGTCACAATGCGTTTCCAAAAGTCTTACTATTCCATTATCTAGTCCAAGCATTAAAACTGCGTCTCGGTAAAGCAAGTGTCGCATTGTAAATTAAAATAAACGACTTACTTTACTGATAAAGTTCCGTACTCTCGTAACCTGACCCGGAGACCGAAATTGGTAGAGATCTCATGCATATTCACTCTGCAGTAGGAACAAGAATAAGCCTTCGTGTGGTATCTTGATCAATGCTTGTAACCTTATGTGGCTATATTATGCGCACATTTTGCCAGCCTATGTTGCACTTGCCCGAATCTAAGACATTCGAGGTATCAGGACCTGCAGGTGGAAATATTTCCTGATCTGGAATCATTTTCATCGTTGCACCAAGGAAGACAAAATGTCGTCTTGCGAGGTACAGAATAAAAAATCCAGACCTATAAACGGCTACAATGGTTTCTGCGTATTCGATGACGCTAGAATAGCCGTTTCAGCCGATGAAAATGCTTTCTATGCCGACTTTATAGAGAAAAGAAAACCCGCAGTACTCAAGCACAAACTTCCGATTGACATTGCCGAATTTCGCCTTTCAAACATTGAATCTCGTCTCAATTACGAAAAACCACTCCAGGTCGAGCGCAAACATGCCTATGGTTTTGGTCTGGGAACTAAGCGCGAGCTGAAAACATTTTCGCAGATCGTAGAGAAGTTACGACAGGGAGACGATACCTACTATTTGACTACCCAGTATGAGGCCGAGTCTAGCGACGATGAAAATGATGATAATTTTGACTCAGAAGAGGAGAGTGACATTGAAGAGACTATGGACGGCGCAATCCCTGCAAGCATTGAATTTCCAAGTCTGGAAGTGGACTCCTCTGGGGATTCAGATTTCCCTGACGACTTCGATGGCGTAGATGATTTTGATGCCCTCGATGATCTGGAGGTTAACGACGGAACAGAGAATTATTCTACTGAAGAAGCCGACGGTGCCGGCGATGACTCTACTGATTACGTGGTACCTGAGCACAAGCTCACCGAAGGTGATGCTTTGAATAGGGTGAAAACTCTATTGCAACCTCCATTAACAAATGCAGTATATTACGGTGATTTCCCTATGGTGCCTGATCAGTTCAAGCCTCTAATTACCCAACAAATTAATCTTTGGATGGGCTGTGCAGCCGCCAGCCAAAAGCCAGATTTAAAGAACCCAACCATCGAGAGCTTAGGGAAGTATGTCCCTCGTGGTAATTCCTCCGGGCTTCACCATGACCACGCCGATAATTTGTACGTTCTCGTACAAGGCGCTAAACGTTTCACCTTATACCTGCCGGCAGATGCGGATAAACTTTGCACGGTTGGAAAAATCAAGCAAGTGTATTCTAACGGGCTAATAGATTACTGTGTTGACAAAAATGCACCTCACTGGAGACCCTTGCGTGCAGATGGTGCTATCCTATCCGACTGGGCGGAGTGGAGATTGGAACAAAAAGGGGTTAGTAAGATTGACCGTAGTAAATTGACCAAGGTCATTCAAGACGAAGAAAATGCCAGGCTTGCAATTTTGAAAGAAAGAAGCTCGAAAAATGTGCAAAAGGATGGCAAAAACGTTGTATCTGAAGAAGATGAGTTTAAAATGGACCCACCTAGCTTTTCCAGAGTACCTCCTATCCTAGCTCATCTAGATGAAGTTGTCGATGATGATGAGAGAAAGGGCTTGGAAGCTTTCGCTGAAAGAGAGTTTCCAGGATTCTTGAGGCTCAAAAAAATGGAAGTTTTATTGAAACCTGGTGATATGTTGTACCTTCCAGCTGGTTGGTTCCATGAGGTCACCAGTTTTGGCGATGAAGCTAGTCCTCAACACGTAGCTCTCAATTGGTGGTTTGTGCCACCAACTGGGACAGACGCCCAGCCGTACGAAGACGCTTATTGGACTGAGGATTTCCAAGCTACTTTGGCAGCCCTTGAATGGGTTAAATCCGAACACGCCACTGAAAATGAGTAATGATAGAATAAGAAATTTAGCTAAATAAACAACGATATGATATTTTGTTACGATGACTGTGATACGAATCTTAGAAACGTTACACATCTACAGTCCACATTTTGACGTTAAAGAAACTCCCAAGCTGAAGAAGTTTTAAAAACAGCTAAGAAGCGTGGTCTACAACAAAAAATCATTGCCCGCCTTCTAAAGAAATCCTTTAGTATACAATAATAAGGACCTAAACCACACCTAAACCCGGGACCTCGGGATCTCAGCGAATAAATGATGCTGCGTTTCTCAAACTGCTTACCTTTGTGATAACCTAGGCGTATTTCGGTCTTAACTCTGAAATCAGGACATTCTTTGAAAGCTCACTTGTGAACTGCGAAGCTTTCCTCAATTTAGGTCCATCATATGGTGGTCATTAGGCATTTATTTTTTTTGCAACAATCACATGCGCCAAATCAATGAATTGCCAGCATGCTGTTGGAGATACTTGTCAAACTCTGACTTTCTGAAATTTTACTATAATATTTTGTTCAAGCGTTAAACAGAAAATATGATACGAAATACCTAATCGGGTAATGAATCCTAGTCGCCTGCTTCTTTGTATTAGAGATATTTAAACTTATCTAATGTTACTAGCGAATAAGTTGTGGCGTGTCATACAGCCCAGTGAACATGCGGTAAAGTTTTAAAAAGAAACCTTCGCTATGAACTCCTTTTTGTCTATCGATATGGGCTCTAATCCCTGGAGGGGCGGCAGAGGCAGTCAAAAGGTGGAAGAGGAAGGCCAAAAAAAATGATTTAACGAAACGCATTATGTCGTATCCAACAAATCCTACTTGGCGTAGTAGTGCCTACTTATACCTTAATTCTGATACGCCATAAACCGCCTAAGGATTTGTGTTACGTTTATTAATATCTTTCATTTACGTGGTGGGCGATCCAATGTTACTGTGAAGTCCCTAATACACTCATTTCATCGTCAGATAGGTTGCAACTGTAACGATATTAATTTTGTTGTTTTTATGCTAATAAGCAGAATGCTACACAATTGATCGTCCTTACATTTTGTTCCATATAGACGGAGTTTGCGAGACGACTCGATGATCTACGAACGCAAGAACAATACAAGGAAACGATTTCTAAACGCGGCTCGACAAATAGACAGCTGGGAAATTAGAAAGACATGTAAGGCAATTCTCCCGTCATGATTAACTAAGAAGCCCCAAATTGAATGAGAATGGGACTGGATATACAATGAGCCTCAAAGTGATCCAAGACAAAAGCTCTGCAGAATATAACAGGGGGAAGTGAAAGGGACGGTATTACAACTTTGATGTCTATAGAGGCCTTTGAAGATAATCAAATGACCTTGTATAATTTGTGTCTTAGAGACCTCTCATAGACTTTGTCTTTTCTAAGTTTTTAAACTAATTGCTTATTTTTTTAGTGCAGTCCAAACCTACAATCTCAATTAATTAAAATGCCTCCAAATAAGAGTCTTTAAAGTTGAATTCTTTCATTAAAGCTTCTAGTTTCATCTCAAAACTCCCGCGTCCATTAAGGGCATTTAGGAAGCGAGACGGTGCCAAAAACATCCCGCTTCGTCTTTTCCGCAATTAAGTCCAAAATTTCCGCGTGCCCAATTCCGATCATTGCCTTGTTTCTTTGTTTCATATCGTAAAGTAGAGATTGCATCCGCGAGCGCAAATCGTTACTTTGAGGCATTGGGCTCGACTCTCCGGCGGCACGTTTGCGGTCACGGAAGGAACTGCTGCCGAGGTCATCAATAGAATTATCTCTAGAATCGAACTGTATGGGGCCCAGGCCTTTCCGCATCAAGACGGTGCGTTTCCCTGGTCCTGGATGTGCGTTGCTCGTATCTTGACCAGAAGACTCGGCGTTATCACTTCCGTTTGATGCTACGAGATTATCAGTATCATTTTCCTCTACGGGTGAAGCAATTTTTCCCAAATCAACAATAGCTAGGGAAGAGCCCATGTTGCTCGAAGACTCAATATTACTCACTGAACGATGATCCATCTCTTCTTGAAGCTCTGGAAACGGAACTCCTTTCCTTTCTTCCTCGGCGTCGTACTCGTCCTCATCGTCTGGCTCATCGTCCTCTTCTGGATTTTCCATATCATCATCTTGCTCCATTTCGTCGTCTTCCTCTATACTGGTCGACACAAGACCTGCAAATGTCGGACCAGGATTACACGAGCGTCTTTCTGGGCTTTTGTGCAGCACCATGGATTCAAACATTGCGTTGAATCTACTATTCACTCTGAAGTCCTTCAACTGAGCCGTGGCTGAGACACCAGCGTCAAGCTCTTCAATTTTGGCGATCAAGCGGCGTTCATAATCTTGTTGGAAATTAATCGAAGCTGCTAGATTGGACATCCATGATTTGTTGAGAATTTGGTCAACTAAGCCTTCGTCTCGAGGACTCTTAAATAGTTTTATGTCTAAAGAATAATACAGAGCCGAATGGGCTCCCAAATCACGCTTTTTTCGAGCTCCAGCCGTGCTAGCATCACCCGTGACGCTAGAAACATGGCCAACTGGAAACGTTCGGAACGCACCGATTTCAATTTTGCCTTGATTCGCAGATTGTATAGGGTCTACTACTATAGCCAAGTATGGGTCTTGGAAGTTCTGGTTTAGACTTTGAGTAGCCACATCTATGCCACTGAGCCAACAGCCATACCCAGGATGTGAATGATACCAACCAACTATAGTGTCATCTATACCTACACTCTTTAATAAATCTAAATACTGCACCATGTACTCGTAAGCATCACTTTGTGCATTTACCCTTGTCTCCGTCCCTTCAACAGGAAGCAGATACACGTCCATGACAACAAACAGATTGCGGACAATCTTGCCTGTCATCATACCCATGACTTCAATCGATCCGCCCAGTTTAGCGTGGGATGCCATTTTCACCATGGCCAACGTCGAAATCAACACCTGAGTAAAGTATTGCGGCTGGCTTCGCCATGGTCGCGTTTTAAGAGCTTGCTTGTCTGGTTCCAATTCATGTAAGGTATGGGCTAGCGATGTAGCTGCTGGTATGGCGTCGTAGAGGGCAACTTGAATAGACTTAAGGCTGCTGTCGGGAAGAGTTTTGTGAGCTAGATGGTGTAGAGAATGCATAATTGCGTTTCTCAATAGCCGGATTTTAAAATTTTGGGAAGAATGGATTGAGAATCCGCTTTACTTAGATTCTGACTTCGATTGTAATGAAATCTGGGGTAAGTGAGCAGATGTACTTACATTTTCGAAATAACGGAGTAGAGCAGGTATGGATTTTGAGAGCTAGAATTTTTCTTTTTTTTTTCAATTTAAAATATTGATCAATTAAATTCTGATGCAATGAACCCCAGATGGGAGTTCCAAAAGCCATTGGTGTAGAATCCTGATTTGTTGACGAGTAAGGTAACCAAAAATTGTATGGTTTTGATTTTTCTTTATTCAATTCTTTTGAGTTATGGTTTTAGAGAAAGACTTACACGAAAAAGAGCCGAGGATACCTTTTAGAACGAATTGCAGAAGTTTAATAGCTACGGTAACGTGTTCATAAACGCTGAATTGCGAATTATGCCTATTCATTTATCATGATAATTATATTTCACGTAACTGCAACAACATGAAACTACTTTGCACTAGGTATCCACCCAGAGTTTGGTATTATGTAAAACCTAGCGCCAGCTGTAGGCTTAGAGGGTGAAATGAAATTCAGATTTTCCAGCTTCCTGGGAATGGGAAACTGATCAACAGGGCCTCGAGGCTTTTCACTAGCAGCCCAATCTCTTATTGTTCCAGAGTAGCGACTGCGCTGAAAAATAGGTGGTGGTGCTAATGCCACGGGCAAACGTGAAGACAAGATCATACGGGTGGGCTTCTTCCCAGAAGACATTTTATACTTGACATGTATGGTCGAGTTCATGAACAAAGAGTGATTATCACGAGCAATTGCACTTGCAGCCGCAAACTCATCCACGAATGTGACGAATGCAAAAGTTGAATCTCTCCTACGAACTATTGATATGTCTTCAATTGTACCATGAACTTCAAAGTGATCCCTGAGCCTCCGTGCTGTCACAAATGGCGATAATTGGCCGATATAGACAGAATTCTTTTCAAACATGCTCTGAGGCGCGGAGATGTCGTCTACATTCTGTGCCCATTCGACTTGAAATTCCAGTTTCTCAGAGAACGACGCAAATGCTTGAATAGCTTCGTCTCGGTATGAAAACTTGACAAACCAGTTGCGGGAGGACAGAGTGACCAGATCTGTTTGCACTAGGCGACCAGATTCGGACCCAGGTAAAATCAGGTCAGTTCCTCCAAATGACGAAACCAAATCTCTCACACTTTCCCTTGACATTTCGACTGAAAAGGAAAAAAATAGAGTGCGATTGACCTTAGCGGCTTCACAACGCAAACGCCTTCCCCCAAGCTGACTATTGCTTCCTTCTACGATAGCTTTCTGACAATCTTCATCATTGTTGTATTGAACAAATGCATAGGGTCTGTTTTCAGGATCCCGCAACACTTTTACAGACGAGACTTCGCCATACCTCTGGAATTGCTGCAAGACAAGACGACAGAGCTCGTTGTCTGTCAACAGAGCGGGCAAACTGGCAACAAATGCACATGCTGAGGGCTTTCCTCGTTTCAAAGCTCTAGCCACAGATGCACTTTCCAATTGAGCCAGCTCAAGCTGACCGCTGACGATGCCAATTTGACCAGCGGCGTCGAGTGCATCTTTGTTGCAAGAAGCCTGAGAATCGTAATTTTCTTTGTTGGGGCATTGCTGGGTAATTTTATTGGAATTTGATGATTCTATTTTGCTCACAGACTGAAGTTTCCCTGGCACGAGCAAGTCGTTACTTTTGCCTGCTAGGCTCCTGGGAGGCAACGATTGTTTTGGCATGAGTCAAATTTGATGGAGATTGACAATTAATTGGGAGACGGTGAATGCAAAATTGGTGCGAATTTGATTGAACTAGTTCAGATTGTGTTTGGAAGATGGAGGACAAAATCAAGGGAGAAGTGATTTGGATCAGCCAAATTGGCTGCAAACATGGTTTATATGTAGGACGAGATTACAATAAAAAAGCTAAATCGTGGGAAAATAACAATTTTATTTATTGAGTTTTATTTAAGAACCTTAAATAATTTGAGTTCTTTTCTTTCGAACTTTCTTTTGTTTTGAGAACTGCAATTAGAGTGTTGAAGGCTGATTAGATGCCAAATCATCATAGTTGCCACCAATAATTATAAGACAATGGAATCCGCTCTAGACTGGCGTCATCTCGAGCTTTGATAAAACTAAGATTCACGCATTGCTCACATGAAGCTTAGCACTACTAAAAGAATAATCTTGCAGATTTAATGCAGCAAAAACATGAAAAGACCCACTCTTTAACACCCTCTCCGAAAATCAGTGCCGGGACACACTTCGGCCCCGCAAAAATTTGCTGTCTTTTGGAATAAAATTGATTTTTTGTCTGGATTATTCTAATTGAAAATGTCAAGACGTGTACTCTCCTATTCATGACGATCCTTAATCCTCATAACACGAGAACACTTACACAAAATTAAGAGTCAAAAAAATATCACTTTAGTTCACTAGTAGTGCATCTCCATATCAAGTTTTGTCCATGATCGCTGCTAGATCTCTCCGATTGCCTTGTTAGAGAATCTGTCTTATCGCTACTATCTGCACTCCAGTTCACCCCATTAATTTCAAAACAAAAATCTGGAATTACAATCAGCGCACTCCCAATACAATTGACTCAGGGCTTCTCGTTGTTCTTTATTGTTCTCTGAATTTTACGTATTAATACATTTTCCGACTCATGACCGTCATAGAGCGCCCAAATCCTTTTCCGGTAGACTCACCGTCTGCCCCTCATAGAGCCATTCGTCCCTTCTCTGCTCTCGAAAACGCCACCAGTGACACCGCCGGTCTCATAATTCTCAACACAGATCTCAGCAGGATCCCACTCCGAAGCCTTTGGAAAAATTCTGTGGTCCGGGTTTGTGCTGACGGTGGAGCTAACCGCCTTCATGACTACTTCCAAACTGACGAGGAAAGGGCCCAGTATCTCCCGGATTACATCACAGGAGATTGCGACTCGCTTCGAAAAGATGTGTGTGACTACTATTCAGCCA
Organism: Australozyma succicola; assembly: GCA_030563905.1. NCBI lineage: Eukaryota > Fungi > Ascomycota > Pichiomycetes > Serinales > Metschnikowiaceae > Australozyma > Australozyma succicola. The sequence goes on from JAJMKM010000016.1 coordinate 85,487, forward strand.
AAGGAACTGTTGTCATCAAACAGCTGTGCCAGTACTCTACGGATTTTATGAAATCAATTAAGGTGGCTCTTCTTCATTGTAACGGAGGGGATGGTCGTGATGCATTAAATGGGCCAATAGACGACGTCAATGGATTGTCTGGAATCATGCTGCACGTCCAGCCCTCTACGAAGATCTCTGTTTTCGTAGCTGGCGGTATTGGCGGCCGCTTCGACCAACTGTTCCATTCAATCAACCAACTCTACACGCTGACATCCGAATATCCAGGAATGGAGATGTTTTTTTATACGCAAAGTGATGTTATCTTCTTGCTCCATAAAGGACTCAACTACGTGACGTATGGGAGTGTCAAGAGTTTTTTCAGTACAGATGGAATTCCCTGCTGCGGACTTCTCCCCTACGGGAGGAAGGTGGTTTTGAACACAACAGGATTGCTTTTTGATGTAGAGAATTGGGATAGCGAGGTTGGAGGCGCAGTTTCGACTAGTAACGGTGTTGTGGGTGTAGACGGGTTCGTTGTAGAGACGAACGAAGATATTGTGATGTCCATAGAGGTTGACCTTGAAAGCTAGTCGTTCAGTGAGGTTGGTATTTTCATTATATAGACTTTCAGCTCTTTTAGATCATTTGATCTAGAGCCATACTTAGATTTATAGAGAACTCTCGAGCGTTCGAGAAATGTACACGTTTGTAATATGTGCACAATTGTTATTAAATCGTTTCTGATTAGTCCTGAATGCAGTAACATCATTTGATAATAAAAAATGACCTATCATTGATTCTCCTTTAATTCAGTCCATTGTTAGTATGTATTCCTGTATACAATGCTTCACTGGTGGACTGAAAAAAATGTGTCTGTACTGAAACCCACTTCTGAACGTACCACACCAACAGGGCCTGCCAATATGTTTAGAACCGGCCTTTGTAGAACCGGTTTTGGCCGCTTCCTTTCCGCAGTGCCACGTCCTAGTGTGAGCACGCCCTTGCGTCTTGCTAGTCTTTCACAACCCATAAGAAGCCAGTTTGGATCTAGTGCTGTAAGCCCACAATTAGTACAAATTTTTCAAAAGCCATCGCTGCTTCAAACCCAAATTGAGCAATCTCATATCTTAAAGCTCCAGACGCTAGATGCTTTTTTCCCCAAGGCTCAGCGTGCACCTATTGAGCCAGTAGTTGAGGTGGAAAGCACAAACGAGGCTGAGGATAAGACAGTGTATTTGGACTCTGTTTTGAGAAAGAGAAGACTCAAAATGAAGAAGCACAAGTTGCGCAAGAGAAGAAAGAGACAAAGATCGTTGAAGATTAGGTTGGGTAAGATTTAAAATGGTTGACAACCCAGCTCTGTACATACTAATACATACATTAAGTGGGAAATGTAGGCCTGATACTGTTGCTGTAATTGATGAATTGGAAGCTAGTCCTGGGTACTGAGAGGTGTGCTTGGTTGTGGGCTACAAAACGTAGTCGAGGTAAGAAGCAGAAGAACAAATCATTAACGGGACGATTTAAATTGATAAAGAACAAAAATTTTAATTCAAATAACTCATTTTGATATTATCAATTTGTTTATGGTTTTGACATTTGTTAGGAATATTGCATTTCGTGTTTTGACGGAACTTGGCTCAATCTTACAATTCTGGAATCCAAGACCCACAACTATTTTAAAACAATTACACCAAATCTTAAATAAATAAATAATTCGCAAAAGAGAAAGAAACTATTTCGGCTCTTACGAAGTGAACCTCAGCTGGGTCAAAGCTGACTGTCAATCTTAGCCAAACGAAACAAAGCAAAAGAAGCTTTCTTGAGAAAATCGACACAAAACCCAGAAAACAAATATTAAAAATGAACACCCCAAGCACCAATTAAATTTATTTTCTATGTAAATTTCTGAACCACAACTCCACAAGATCCCACTACCCCGGCTGGTCTCCACAACTCCCACATACCAAGTCTCCGCCAAACATCGGTTGACCTACACAAACCATCAACTACTGTGCCTGGAGCTTCACGGCACATAAGTGGAAAGATTCAAGACTTAACTCAATTTAAAAGTACCGAAGCCCCATTGCCCATCTTCCCCATCCTACACCAGATACATACCAAACACTACCACAACCATGTCATCCACATCTGCCCCAGGTGCTCTGGGCCAGTCCTCAGAACAGCCGGTGGTTCCAAGAGACGTCCGTCTTCTACACTTGATTTTTGCAACGCAGAGCATTCAAAACTACCAGGAGCATGTCCCTCTTCAACTCATGGACTTTGCGCACAGATACACCACATCCGTGTTGAAAGACGCGCTCACGTACGCTGACCATGCAAAGGGCGTTACCGGGGGACCCGGATCGGGCAACACAGTAAACACAGATGACATTCGTTTGGCCATTGCGTCTAGAACCAACTACCAGTTCAAGCCCACGCCGCCAAAGGAGCTCTTGTTGGAGTTGGCGCACGAGAGAAACTCCAAGAGTCTTCCGCCTGTGATTCCAAAATGGGGGCTTCATTTGCCCCCAGAGAAGTATTGTCTTACAGCTCGTGACTGGGACAACTTCGAGCAGGAGGAAGCGGAGACACAGAAGAACAAAAGGCGGAGATAAACACTGACGTACTATTGTCGCAAATTTAGGATGTTTAGCGCCTAATAGTAGTGGGCTAATAATGTATAGGAGGTATCAAGATGATAGAATATAAAAAACTACGAATAGCCATCACAAGGTAAAAAGTTTCGAAACCGGCACGAGTTATACAAAGTATATAAAGAATTTCAAAACGTAGATGCTAAGACAGAGCAGGCTGCAAACACAGAGAGATACCGAGACACTGTGCCAGGTACTATGCTGATCAGCCTTTACGGAACAAACAACACAATACAACGATTTCCATTACTGATGCCTTAAAAACAAACCCCAACTATGAACTTAAAAGATTTTCCAAATAACCTTCATTTTTTCAAAGTTTAAAAAAAAAACGCCTTCGTTGTTCTATTTTCAGAACACACTTCCTTATCCTCCCTGTAAAGCCACCTCCACATTCCTCTGCACCCACCAAAACACCTCAGACATGATCCCCCTGTCGACGGCCTTGATCCCCGAGTATGTACTTCTATATAAAGAGGGCTGATGCCTCTCATTATTCTTCACCTTATTTTCTACATTTTTCACCGCCAGTCCCTCGCTCCCTTGGACGCTCGCTTCCTTCATTATGCTTCCTGAACTAACATCCAGAGCCATTGAACACCATGTGGGCCTGTCAATTTTAGAAAGAACAAGTAGACTACAAACCATCGATGACCTCGGGCCAGCGGACATGTGTGTCCTCCAAAAAACCAACCCACAGACGAAGAAAGTCGAGGTCAGCACGTTCCTCTACTACACGGGTGTGGACACGTCCAATTCTGCGTCCATAGCTGCACATCTACAGGCATTGGCCACACTTATCTCGTCCAAATCTCAATACTGGTATAATGAAAAGAAGCACTGGAAGGTGCACGAGTTGACCTACTGCTGCTACAACGCCTTTTCGAAAGTAGACATGAGGGTTACTGTGCACATCCCCGGCCAATTTGAGAGCGTAGTGGTGGCCAGTAATGGCAAGATCGTAGACAACTTGAGCGACGATGACCTCGAACAATTGTGGCTCGAAACACTTGTTTCGGCTATGGTCAGATGTCTTTTAGACACAGAGGCTGACGAAGCCAACAAAGCCGGTGGTTTGGTCGAGATCCGCCGCGACAACCCCTTCACACAGGGCCAGAAAATCAGCGAGGAGCTCTTGAGTAACTTTCTCGATGGTTTTGAGCGCTTGTTCTGGGACGGCGCCAAATTGGGTTGTGGCGTAGACAGCCCCAAACCTTCCGTCGTGTACAACTACCTAGTGGAGGGCTTTTTGAGATGCATCGAACTCACACAGAAGTACACAGACGCAGTTCAAATTGTCAATCGCTTAGAGACTCAGAATCCTGCTGTTGCTGTTTTGAAAGCGAAATTACTCCTCATGAAGGATGAGGAGATACAGGCGGTTCAGGTCATGAGCGAGCGTATCAAGGCCGATGACAGAGATGCGGAAATGCTCTTGGTTGAAGCTCAATTTCTCCTCGACAAGAAAAAGCCAGAGTTGGCGCTTCATTTGGCCAAACAAGCCGTCCAACTGTCTCCCTCTGACTTCAAGGCCTGGGCCACGCTCGTGGCGGTGTACACAAAGCTCAACGACTTTGAAAACGCGCTCTTGTCCTTAAACTCGTGTCCTGTGAACGCACAGCGCGAAAACTTCTCGTTGAAGCGTGTTGTGACAGTTCAACATGGGCCAGACAATATTCACTTGCCCTCTCCCATTGACGTTGCCCTTGAGCAAGTTACAGACTTACTGAGCGCCACCTTTGTTGCTGAACAGAAGGCGCTCGATCAAAACTTGGCTTACATGCCTGCAGCCAACCTCAAGTCGACTTTTGCCGCAGCTTACGATCTTCTCACCGAAATCGCATTGAAGACCGGATGGGAGAAGTTGTTGAAGCACAGAGCACATGTATTTGTTATGGAAGAGGAATACAGAAAGGACCGTAGCAACGGGCAATCAAAGAGAGAGTCTAGAATCGACGTAGCCAAAGCAGAGAAAACAAAGAAGGCTGAAAGCACAGAGAAGGACGTGCCAGCAGAAAATGGTGAAAACGGTGTAGAAGCTGACATTAATGACAACAACTTAAACGAGGGCGCTGGCCATCGCGACGACTCGTCAACCCTCGCCATGAAGTCGCCAGTGCAAAGCAGAAACAAAGATGTCGAACCCGAGTCGCAACTTGACTATAAAAAGAAACGTCTCTGTGAACGTTGGCTAGACAACTTGTTTATGCTTCTTTACGAGGATTTGCGTGTGTACACCATGTGGCAGGCTGAGTTTGTTCGTCTCCAGGCACAGCAAATGGAGTACAAGCGGTCGTCCTTGGAATGGGAGATATTGGGGCTGTTGGCGTTCCGTCTCAAGCACTATAAAGAAGGGTCGTTGGCATTCTCAAACGCTCTTAAGACACGTTTTGCCGCTAAGGCACAGCGTGAAATGTTGCGTTTCTACGAGATGGAACGCACGAAGATCATCTCCAAAAGCAACACCCTTGACAGCAGCAGGGCTCATAACGACACCAGCGCCAAAACCGTTCACCAACTCAACGAAAAGATCTTGCATTGCTGTATCAAGTTGTTGGTATGGAACCATAGATGGTATAACGACTTCCTGCCGTCGTTGATTGGAACGGTGGCAGACTTGGTTGCAAAAGAGGGACTTATCAAGATCCAGTCCATTGTACAGGCCGCATACTCGGACAGATCCACTCTGGGCGACGGCGCGTCAAACCATGGAGTCATTGAGCTCATGGATAAACTTTTTGAGTTTTACAAGGAGTACAAACTCCAGGGCACGGATAACTAGGCTTGTGTTAGATGTAATTGGAGTGCACGTAGCGATAAGATCTTGACTAACATGTAGGAAGAAGAGCGAGGTACAAAAGACAAAACAGCATCTGTCACGTGACATTGCAAATAGATTAGTGTCGCCATCTCGGCTACAACTGAAAAAAAACCACACTGCAGGTATCACAAGGGAGTAAAAAAAAAAATGTCTACGCCGTCAGCTCGTTTGCGGATGGTCCAGAACCACGTGCTCCTCAGAAGACCCCACGAAATCATCCCGGATTACCCCTTCGATAGACGTTTTGCAGCCCTGTCCCCGATTCTTCAGGTCCCCAGAGCAGTTTCGGTTCCAGTGGCCAGAGAGATGAGATGAGTGTTCAAAGACTCGAATGAAATGTGGTGCAAAGCAAAAAATTAAATTCGCGGCTGCCAGAGCCTACTAGGATTGCAAGAGTACTGCTACATGACTTACAGAACAAACAATAGTTATGGGTCAAATATGTACAGTGTTGAGATGAATGGGGGAGCAACGAAGGCTTTCTTCAAGAGAAGTCCGTTTTTCACTCAAGGGTCCGCTACTTCTCGTTGTCTCTCTCTCGGCGGAAGCCCTCTTCGGCTACCTCTCTCAACTCCTTCTTAGACTCCTCCAAGCGACGCTTCTTGGCCTGGATGATCTGGTCACGTCTATCCAACTCCTCAAGCCACAACTTCTCACGCTGCTTGGCCTTTTCACGCAAGAGATCCTCACGCGTCTTCTTCTGCTCAGATGACTCAATGGAATAGTAGAAACTACCCGCAACCAATGCCACAAGGGTAAAGGCCTGGAAACCGACACGCGCACGGAAATACTTCTGCGTGTCCTGCTTCCGGCCCTGCTTCAACGCCTTGGCTGCGAGAATGACGGCTATGGTGGTCAAGGCGGTTCCAATGGGAACAAGTGGCTGTTGCTTGGACTTGAAGGCAAGCTTCTGGAGGGTGTCCATTTCGCTGCAGTTAGTACATTGAGGGTTATGAGCTGGTTACGAGGCTGCTTAGTGGCACTTCCGACGCAGGTACATACGACTCATCGAGGTCCTTGTTGTCAAACGACGAGGGAATATTCATTGTAGGCGGATAGTATGTGTGGAGCGAGATCGCGAGAAAGTAGATAATGAGAGAGGTCTAGTAGCGTTGTCTGCAGGACAATGGATGAGCATTTATAAGAGCATTAGTAAAAGATTTAATCACACGCAGATTGTAAATTAATTTTCCATTTTGCTCGAAAGGGTTCGAGTTTTTTTGGGTTTACAAAGGGATGGATTGGCGACAGCTCAGTCTTGAGGGAGTAGCTGTGACCTTTGCTCGAGCACTGATATACGAGGGGGTAGTAGGCTTTGGAGTGAAAGACATCAAGATACGATTAAACTGGGGCTTTTTTAAGAGGTGTCAATTAATGACGAAGTGGCTATGTAGTTATGGGCATGAACAGAATCGAACCGATGGACACAGCGCTGAAGAGTTTTTCTTACACGGATTAGTGTCTCGTAGGCCGTTCTACGATCTCAGGTTCAATTTTCATAGCCACTTTAGATGATCTCCAATGAACCTATTGCGGACTTATAACTAAAACAGGTAATGACGAGATGTCCTTCTCGATGAAGCAAACGCTTTTCATTTCCCACGGTCTTATAGAAAATCTCAAGAAACTCTTCAAATTATATGGAACTTTATGAGACTTCATTTTTATACAAAGTCACCTCTCAGGAGCCGTAGGGTAGACGATTTCCTACGAGGTTGAGCCGGACAGTAAACCGTTAAAACCCTGTTTTCAGAAAATGCAAAAAATCAACGAAAAGAGAAATGAAATAATTAAACTAAATCCTTGTTAATGATCCAATCTTCCGCATTTCATTTCCCGCGACTCCAATATCTAATTGGTCCGGTCCAGATTGTCGTACCCTACTAAACAAACACAGCACGCCCATCTTCCCCGAAAACCGTGGAAGCTCCTCGTCACTACATCTAGTCTGAATCGGTGTCTTTGCTTCAAGAGCCCTGCACCACCCACCATCTCTCATAATCCCTGGCCCTTTGACAGGGTTCTACCCCACATACTACTGACTGAAATTCCCAATTGGGCCCCACGACCCTGTCACAACGTTCCCCTAATTTGGAAGCGTTTTCAGCTTAAACCCCCAACCAGAAGGTTTCGGTCTTTGTAACACATTAATTATTCAGTTATAGCCCGGACTTCCGATCAATTGCGTCGAAAATGGCGCTGCTTCTCTCTTCCTCTTATCACTACTCAAAAGCACTCGTCTTGCTTCCCATAACTCACGTGTGTTCGCCCTTTTTCCGGCTATGGTGGCTTATATTCAAACACACGATTGTAGTTCCTGCAATTGTCATGTTCCGCACCTTTTTGTTTGCGTTCGTGTACCTCCCCTTGACTCCGCTCCTCTACACTGCCAACATCAGCTACGATGCTAATGTGCCAGTAGAGGTCTGGCTCTACCGTCTAATATCGTCGTTACGACCACACGTGGCGTTTTTTGTAATCCAATCTACACACTATTTTGTGATAAGTCTCTTCATGGGCTCTGCTGTTGGGGTCGTTGCGGGCTTCAACATCAGCCTTGTTTCTCGGATATTCAATCTTTCGTCGAAGCCGGAAGCGTCTGCGTCTAAAGATGCGCACACACAAACGACGCCGTACGTAGATAAACTAACTGAAAAATTAGCCAATAAGCCCAACATAAATCCGACCGGGCCTTTAAAGACCCTGTTGAAGGACATCATGGAGGACCTGATGAAGGAGCTGGATCTTTTACAGAGAAGAGTGTCTGAAGAGACCATCAAGGCCGCTATTTTATTAAATGAATCGAAGAAAAATTTGTCAGGCGAGAAAGACTCGAAAGAATCTGTCCGCGTTAAACTCGAGCCGGCGCCCGAAACTCCAAAGGCTGCGGTCGCGGGCGCCGCTGTCTCTTCTGAGTCCAAGCTGGTTCTTGGGCAAAAGACAGGGTTCCCATCTGGGACACCGCAAATTGACTTCAATAACAAAAAACCAGACCCTCTCGAGGTCATCAGTAGGAATTTGTACGAAGATGATGACGGGTACGGTATAATGGGCTTCACGGAGTTGGATGGGCCTGAGAGCCAATTGGCTGCGAACCGAACGGGTATTGAGCGCCGCAAACGTGAAAGACGGCTGCTTGAGTCCAAGTTCAGCTCCGGTGCAGTGAACCCAGTCATGGCAGAGATGATCATCGAGGAAGAAGCTGAGAAGGAGGCCTCGCCCATGCTTCCTTCTGGAGCCTTCGAAAGCCCCTCCCCGGCAGTAAGATTGAGCGGAGAGGGCCTGCCTACGCTTGCGTCATTTGACGGCGAGCGGGATGATAAGTTGGAATCGTCAGATGATGAGATTGAAGAGTTCAGTGCTTTGACAGCACGGTCCAGTGACCATGATAATGAGTAATTATGAATGAATGAAATCGTCATTTTCTGTAAGTTTGTGGTAGTTGCCTCCAGCTCTTGGCAAGTTTCAACTGTGTTTCGTATTGGTTCCACGAGTGATCCAGTCTAGTATTAACAGTGCTTCAGCTGTGTTTCATACTAATGTCATAAAGCATAAAACGTCTTTTGACCGCACGGAACTCAAAATACCACGGAACTATCAAATTGCAATTTCAAGAATATCAAGAGAACTCATTTCCTGATCATGCAAGTAGTCCTAACTCTGCTGAACGAGTATAGCTGCCTAGAGGCTGTTTCAGGGCAAAAAGATCCTAAAACAGTAGACTGGGCTCAAAACCTTTACTACGAGGGCGTGGATGGCCACTACGTTGCGTTGGAACCGCTGAACGACCCTAAAGTCGTTGTTGCGCGGACGTTCTGTAGCCATTTGAGGTGCTGTGGTCTTCTAGACGGATACAACGGCGCTGGCGGTGTGAAAAAAAGTTGCGGTACCCAATACCAGTGTACCGTTAGTATGGTAGTGGGCTGCGAAGACCAGAAGTTTAGTGTCTGTGCCGAATTGACATACACGATCCGCATGGGTATGAAAGCCGTGACGGCTATAGACATAGACAAGGAGAAAATCAATTTATGGTTATACAATCTTGTCTACAACAAGGACGAGCACGATGAGCTTGTCGACATGCAGATGAAATGCTTGTTGGAACTACAAGACATTCGCTGCTATGTTGGCGACTTGGAGATTGAGGTGTAGCATTTGAACATATACAGAAATATATTTTAGCGAATACTTGACTAATGTATCGTTCTCTAAGGACTAGAGCAAATACAGCAACAATTTACTAAAGCGCCAGATGCTGAAAGTCAGAAGCAGCTTGACCAAATACGAACATAGCTATTTACAAGACTAATCCAATCTACACTCTGTAAACATTTTCAATTTAAACTGTATTATGTCAACCCAGACGTCATATGCAAGAAAATCAATTAACTAAAAGAAAAGAAAAGAAAAAATGGAACCACTCTACTCATGTGGCTTCTGTCGTCATGGATTGTCATTAAGAGAGTCGTTCTGGCGCACGTACTCGGTATAGTAGTCGCCAAACACGCTCCAGTGGAATTTCACCAACGTCGAGATACGGAAAGAGATGCCTGCCATCTCTGAGTCCGCCTTGCGCTGCTTCAAAATGTTCATGCCTGTATTGGCTGGTTTGCCTTCTGGGAGGGCTGGTTGGGAGCCGGTTGTACCATCAGCGTTCTTTACGCCGCTTCCATGGTCACCATTGCCGTTGTGTTTACCGTTATTGACATTGTTGTGGTTGTTGTTGGCGCCAGTAGTGGCAGACTCTGTGCCAACCAAACGCTCGATCTGTTGTGCCAACTCCTTAAAGATTTTCTCCTCCATGAGTCCGTAAACGTCCGTGTTTGGTTGTATTTGTTTGAGAAGCCAGTTGTAGCAGAAGTCAACCAATGGTTGCGGGAGTGCTGCCAGAGAGATAATGTCGGCGGAACCAGCAGCAGAGTTGTTGCAAAGCGAAACCGCATTTTTAACAAGCTGAAGTGCAATCGCTTGCACGTTTCTGGTCCATTTGACATTTCCATTGTCGTCGGTAACAATCGCAAGAATCTGCTCTTGCATGGCCGTGATGGCTTCAGGCTTCAACGAGACATTCTTGATTTGATGCGAAGCAGCGTAGTTTGAGCAAACTTGCTTAAACAACACGATACACAATTGCACACAAACCAATTGACGTACGTCTGCCCTGAGCAACACGAGACGCGTGTGATCAAAAGCGAGCGTCGATGGGAACTCTGTGGCCATGTTACGACACGAGAGAAGCTCAATGACAGCAGTAGTAAGCGTTGGTCTGATGTCTGCAATGGCAAGAGCTTCAGCACCAGACACACCACCGATGGTAGCAGTAGATCTCAAACCAGTGCCGTTACGAGCCTCTAATCTCTTTGTATATGCGCGGTGGAACCATTTCAATGAGTCAGAGATATCTCTCTTGCAATGCGTAATCAACTGGTGGAAGTAGTCCTTCTCGAAGTCTGTTGCAGTTTCTATCAAAACAGGCCGAAGAATACGGATCTGGTGGTTTGCAACATCAAGTTTCATGGCCTCGAGAATCAGGAAAATCAGCCTCAAGCCTTCGACCAATTTGGACACGCTACCTTCGTCATATGCCTGTTGGAACTTCTGAATCATGTCCAACACCCAAGAGTCCCTCATTGGGGCACAGTGGGATTTGAAAACATCACCCAACCACTTTGCCATAGCTACAAAGTCAAACAGCCCGTAATTGAGCTGTTGAACGATCAAGTCAATGTCCATAATTTCGTTCACTGGCTGGCGGTCTTTCAAAGGAAGAAGCGACAACAAAATCTCGCGGAGAGTGGTGAACAAAGCGCGCAAACGAGTAGCCTTAGGCGGCGTAACGTTACCATTTGTTTGGGCAGCTGCAGCGTCAAAAAATTGTTTGCACTCGTGCTCGATCTCAACCCAGTATCTCTCGATAACAGTCTTCTTTCTACGGCCACGTTCTCCGTCCAAATTAGGTCTGAACTGAAGTTGTGGGTCGAAAAGAATATCGTGTCGAAGTTGTGGGTTTTTGAGAATCTCTTGCAAGTCTATTTCCTTGAGTGACTGGAGATTGATAGGTGGTAACAGTGGAGCTACGCCAAAGGAAGGAATATGACGATACAACGAGTGATGATGACCAGAAGATGCAGTCTTCGAAGAACGTGAATGGCCCGAGGAGCCACTACTATGGTTACCTCCCTTGGAGCTTGTGTTTGCAGGTGTTTGGTGAGTGGCATGTTGCCCGGAGACGCCCAATCGGGCAAACGCCGTGGGCTGTGCAATCTGGGACCTCAGTGTGTAATTAATGATGGGCAAGGAGCGCAGGCGAAAACGGCGATATAATTTGGGAGTTTTCGTGGCAGAGGATGCACTGGCCGAGGGAAGGGCCAGCGGAAGACGCACGGCCTTCTTCACTCTAGGCAGGGAGTTTTTACGGGGTTTTGGGGTCTCTTTGCTAAAATGACTACTGCTTGCAACATCTTCCGCTGTTTGCATTACCAGTTGAACCACAGCACCTGCCTGGAGACCCAGTGAAGGCTGCGAGAGGAGGTGGTGATGACGTTGAAGAATGAGGTGTGTGTGGGAGATTTGAGTCGGATCAATGTCCATAAGAGTGGTTTCGGACGGTGTCAGTGACGTCAGAATGTTTTGTGTGTCATCTGTGGGTCTAGTCTGCTCTGCCGTCAAGTGTTGTGTGTCGACGGCCGCATCAAGACGGGAGAGTTGTTGAGGTTCAGATGAAGGTGCCGGTGACCTTTTTGAGGTATTTTCGAAAAACAGTGGACGCAAGGATTCGGTTTCTTGAAGAACCTGGTCGTTATTTTCGTTGGGATTGTTTAGTTGGGACGTCATGTTCTAAGCCTGTGGGATGAGAAAAGGGAAATGTTTGAGATCTAGGCCGAAAAGAGAAGATGAAGAGAATATGATTCAAAGAGGAGGTAGTTTCTGAATCTTCTAATCAAAATTTCTTTTTTTTTTCTTTTCTGGTTTTGTAACTTTCAGGAACCTACAGATTTCTGCGATTTAAATGGTGAGGATGTGTGTGATGTTCTGCGTTGTACTTGTCGGAGATGTATTCCGCCGAAAGCAGCCTTAGTTAGACGAAGGGGTGATGATGTGAGCGTCTGCGGCTGAGATTGTACGAAACGAGCCAAAAGAGAGATCACGCAGGAATGTTTGAGAAATGGAAACAATCGGAAGCGTTGGATTGGAATTTAACGGGATGCGATAAGAAAAATTTTAAAATTCGGAGTTAAGTAATTAAATCTTTCTTTTGGTCGACTTTCCTTCTTGGGTAGTATGCGATGGCTGTGCAAGGACTACGGTTGGAACGTATGGCGGAGATGGCGAAACCCGAATGAAATTGAGAGAAAAGATATTGGAAAAGAAATGTACGCTATACCCAAGAGAAATATTATAGAATGTTATGGGTTGCTTGTGTAGTCGAGTGCGCTGATAAGGATGATGCAGTCGTTCAGCTTAAAGAAGAAACCAACGTCGTCTCGCAAGTTGGCCCAAATACCCTAAAATTACCGATGAAATCTTTGGCCTCGTTAAGTGTTTCCGTCAAGAACGAAAAATGAGAGGCTTATAAAAGGTTTGGTATTGTCCGTGGAGCTCGGCAAGTTATGGCGTTAAATGTCCAAGTCAGCGAGGCGGGTGGAGGCGGTTGAGTTAAGGGACAACTGAATGAGATGAGATGTCAACGGAAGAAAAGAATACGCAGAGTACCAGAAATGTGAGTAGCAAAAGGTACGTGCGAGAAGGAGTAGATGAGAAATGGGATGTAAAACAAGAAGGAACAAGCGTTTGGCGCAAAAGATGGAGAAGAAAAAAGAGAAACTGACTGGTGGAGCGAGCTTATGCTATGTATAGTCAGTGCCAACGAGCCGCAGGCATGAAAATGCGTAACAGCAAAAAAAACAAGACTATGCAGAGAAAGGCAAGGGAGACCGGAATGTACTGTGCACAAGCCTTTATATCCTGTGGAAGCGTACAAAAAATGACAAAAGCATAGAGAATTTCGTAGTGCGATACTGCAGGCAGTACGCTGCCGGGCGCCGGACGGGCTAAATGTACCGCGAAAGAGAAAAAAAGAAAAGGGATACCATAAGAATGACTTCACTGGGCGGGGGTTCTGTTAGGAACCATAAATAAAGTATAATGAAACCAAACCATGATTTACGGTAATTCTGGCTAGGAGGCTTAGAAATATTAATTGTCATCATATTATATTCTCTAAGGTGGCAACTTCTATCTACGCACCCTATCGCAACAATCTAATAGTATTGAGTCGCGGCTTGTGGCCGAGTCCGTTTGCGGCCTGGCCTAAAGAGGTTAAAATGAGTTTCTCTACAGTCTCCATTATACTACTGCCTGAAACACTATATATTGTCGAATGCAAACATTAATGTCAAGGAGCGCAAAGGCTGAGCAAATTTGACGTGGACCATCTAAATCCCGTTCCTCAATGCGTACAATGTCTACATCAGGTCATATGTGTGTGTCAAATCTGGTAGTCCAACGCTGCCATAACACGCCGTAGAGCGTTTACGGGGGGGGTAGATATGGTTACGAATCATCATTATGAGCGCAAGTTGTTCTCCATTATGGTGGTGATACATCTCCGGAGCTTATTGAAATTTTTTTTTTTTTTAAATTTAAGAAAACATTTTATTGACAGCAGTGTTGAATGCAATTTTTCTTTATATTGCTCGATTTTCATGTGCTGCATTTGTATGCATCATTATTAGTACTTGCCTAATTGGATAAATTAAACCGGATTCAGGTTACGAGGTTTGCCCTTGTTTTCAGTTTCCTGTGTATAGTCCATTTTCAATACGTGAGTCAATAGTCGCAGCGAAGCCATCCAATCATAAAGCCACTTATGTCAGCATATAGCCTGGCTTTTTTCTCGAATTTGTTATTTAATAATCTTAGTTTATTTTTTATCATTTCATATTCTAATGTGTCTATTACAAGAAAAAAATTAAAGGTTCAAATCCGATAAAAAGCTACTTCATTCTCTTGTCCCCCCTTGGCGGCACGATTGTTGCCCGTTTTGGTATCTCCTACAGCGCTAATACCACGGGGATAAGGACTCGGCCAACCCCCTTGTATAATCTTATTTCCCTTTCGCAAGATCTAGCTACGTAAATCCATTCTAGACGTGCTGACCCTAATAGGTAACCTTAATGAAAACATGTTTTGATTTGTTTCTTGTGAACTCGTTTTGTTCCGACCCAGCTTTTGTAAGTTCAAGTTCGTGAATGAAAAGTAAATTTTGTAGCATTGATTCAAATCATGTTTTATTACAATTGTCAGATAATTTAATACTTTGAAGTTATTAGATTGAACGAGTTTCACAATCCTGATGATGGCCAGTGCCTGCAACATTTCTTACTTAGCCGCGCCTGAAGATAAATGGATAAAATCAAATAAAAAAAATTGATAAAATGCGCCACGTGTAGATATTCAACATCAAATCTGGATGAAAGTACAGCACATTTTATTTTGAAACCAATAAACTTGTCGATGTGTTTTAGCTGCAAGTAATGTCACATTCGACACACAATGTTAAGTGGTGTGCAAAACGCCGACATCAGGAATAACTTGGGCAAGTACGTATTAGCTACCCGTTAACAAGCTTAATCTTTATTTCCTTACATGCAAATTAAGGTTTTGCATGTTATGGGTATAGCTTTGAATTTTAATAAACATGTGCTGCAGACAAGGGAACGTACGGAATCCCTGAGTGACCATCGCTTCAATTCCGTTTAGGATTCTGGCATTCTCGAATGCGCTAAGCTCTATGGTGTGGTAGTGAAACGTTACAGAAATGATGAAGCGCAAAAGCTAAAATAAGACTGCTTATAAATTAATCGTCGTAATTTATTACTACGTAATGTACGCGCATCGACACGGCTCATGAGTGGCGCAGGTAGCTGCATCTAGTAAACCTGCCCCCAGTTAGCATGGATGCAAATGCGTTTCTCTTCCAGAAAGCTCCTCGTAGTTTCGGTAATGATGAGCAGAAAAGACCCTCCGTGAGCCAAGCGACAGGTAAAGTTGACCTGCATACTTTGGTACCACCTCCTCTGCAGTATGCAGTATGTAGCAATAGTAAAACATTCGATTGAACGCCCATAACTCATAACGGCAGCTGGAGTTTCAGCATTAGTCATTAAACAGGGACACAAGCTCAATCATGGTTAGTAACAGACTACTCACGGACCCATTTCTAAGCCCCTTTCTTTACGGGGTCACCTTTCCTCGTCATTTGCCCCTGAAATGACTAACGAGTTAAAGCATGTTCTTTTCTCCTCTGACGTGTCAAAATGCTGAGTTTCAGGTTACTTGGGAAATGTCAATGGTTCGAAATTGGAGGTTATCCTGTTAAGTCACCAGTGCATCCTTCTGGGATCGAAATGGGACACCAGTAGAGCCGCACTAGGGGCCGCAGCATAAATACAGGCCGTTACTACTTGAAGCCCTAAGAAATTCATCTATTGAGCATGACGTATGGCTTTCAGGCTCGTCTCTTAACCGAAATGACGAACAAATATGGCTATAAGCAGGCTATGTTATGCAGTACCTGCAGATAGATTTCTTCATTGTAGTGAATTGGTGTCAAGCATTACAAAAACACAGAAATGAGTGAAGATTGACAAAGAAATTGACACGAGCTGCGCTAAATTTAAATCCTATGCTGCTGATCTGTAACTGCACGTCTTGATATCAGGCGTCGCTCAAATTTTGCTAGAAATTGAACTTTACTGAAATATAATATTTAATCCCATTAAGCATAGCGTCTAAGTGAAACGGTAATTCAATGCAGTCCAAACTGAAGACTTACGGATACTCAATTACGGTGATCGGCTAACCATCATACGGCCTTCGAAATAAGGCCTCCGTCACTTTTGATGAATTCTTCAATGTGTCTTCTTTCCAAGTATAGCAAATGCCAAGCCGATTAATCAAGTTTTGAATATTTCAAACATTTGAAGCTCTGATGCTTGTATCTGCACACACAGATCCAGCCCAACCAATGCAAATACGCTGTAGGACAAAACCTAGGCATACAGGATTACTTCGCAGAAATTACCGGCTGAAGGGCTAATCAGCCTCTACAACAATTTGCGGTATTTTCATGAGGTGCTATCTTATATTCCCGCTTTCTTGAATCGCTTGACTGAAATGGAAATCTTTATTCAAGACGTACATGTTTATACTTGAAAGGTGGGTAAATTGGACACGTACATGTCCTAATTAGTGGCGCTTGCAAAATCATTAGGTCGAAGGTATCTAATTCAAATCCTGCACTGCGAGACTTAACAAAAAGGATTAGTAGTTGAAAGCTATAACGTCGCTTCAAAGGTTATATAATTTGAAGTACGATAACACCACTTAGTCTCGCAGTGTAGAGTCTAAGCTTAATTAACGATGAATTATATGAGTAAATATTCTGTTGACTATTAGTGTCTTTAAGACACTAAAAAATACATCCCTGGCCATATATTGTGGCCGGCCACGATTGATTATCTTTTAAATCCACAGGAACACATCCTTCATAGGTGTCGTGCTTAAGTTATATCGCGGAGCGGGGGCTATAAAAGTTCGGCGGGTTAAAAATCCTCCCGCCGCTTGTCCAGCTACTTTGCACGGCTCTAAGCATAAGTGTTCTAGAATACGTTAAGTATACTGCTTACGACATATCAATCATGAGTAGAGCAACAAAGTCTGTTAAAGGCAGTTAGTGTCTATGAGTAATCATTAGTATTTTTGTTGACCTTATGAGCTCATTCTCATTGCATCTTCTTAATAGTCTATTCTGCGAGTAACATAAAACGGTCGTAGTTGAATTACATACACCCTGCACAAACTTATCTTTGACACTAGCATACAGGTAGACCCGGAGCCGTTAGTCCATCATAAGATTCAAACGGCTGTTTTAGGCTCTCCCTCAATAAAGGATGATAAAGAATTCATTGTCTATCGCAGACATTCAAATCGGAAAGTATTCTTTGGAAAGTTTTGCCGCTTTCATTTCGTTTGAAGTGATATCAAATCGCGAAGAAACAAATCAGACGCCTGTAACAGAGGCGTCAAGCACGAATGCGGAGATCAGATTGGGACTGCTTGTGGCGCAGTGCGTACTGCTCAATGGCAAAGATATTTCTTGTGCGTGTTGATGCCGGTATAGTTCACATGTAGTTTACGATTTGGGGTCATTTTTGTCTGACGTCAGCACACTTGAGGTAATAATTGAAGGCCTCTTCTAGATCATCATCCTTGTTCTGCATTGAATTGATTTCTTTGTATTAGGAGCCATTGATCCAACGATGTTTCAAGAATCTGTCAAAGAACATTGGGCTTAATGGCTGTCCGCATATTTTACTTAAAGTGCTTCATCTGGAAATTTGACCCAATATAAGCTTGTGAAGCTTTGTGGTGCCATTTGGAAAAGTGAAAGGCTGCTAAAAGTAAAGAAAATGGACTCACTTTAGGTGATTCGTTACTATAAAGTATTCATCTGAACACTATAAGGCTAAAATCGCGAGAAATATTGTGGTTTACCTAAGCAAAAAAAGAAGATTGCCATTTACTTGTTTGGTATCGTACCCCCTCTTCATAAGCTTAATGAAAAATTCTTGGGAACAGGACATTCCAGTGTATAGACGTGCTTCCGGTAAGTCAAGCAGTTGCGCATAAAAAGGAAGAGTAAATGGGTCGGAAATCTCTTTGAACATTGATAACGCCAAGACCTCTTCTTTTTGAGGGAAAGTCAACTGCTAGTGGACGGGTATAGACCTGGAACCCGGAGAACCCTGCAATTTGTCTAAGAAGCATCATCTAGAAAGGTTGTATCAATACTTAGTTGAACAGCCACGCTCAATTATAAATTCAACTTTGGGCTTGACTTTTCTATTTTCAATTTCAAAAGTTTCTTCAAAGCATGCTTGTCCAGGAATTCTTTAAACTAGGTAATGGGAAATAACTTCGATAAAATAAATGGGCTAGATACATTCAAAGAATTTTTTTATGTTTCAGTCGACGCGTAGCAACTAATGTAATTAAGTCAAAAGGTTTGGATTCGCCTGAGAATCAAGCTCCCGGATGGTAGAATCTATTTTTTGAAGACTGTCTCAATTAGTCATAAAATCCTTTTTATTTAAGCGAATTGTATATTGGTCTGTTGAACATCTTTCATCTACTACAGTTTGAAGGGTGACTTAAGAAACTTTGCATCAATTGGTCTAGCCACTCTGTTTTGCTTCCTGAGGTACAAAAAACAAAAGAAGGAAAAGTGTCTATATTTGGTCGACTCATAGGGAGAAAAATAAGATTTAGGAGTTGATTTTTAGAGTCTTAAAAACCAAGTGAAGTTACCCATTTTTCTAACTATATATGGAGACAGTTAGGCAAACAATAAATGGAAAGGAAGCAGTGATTGCAAAATTGTCGCAACAAAAAACACCCAGTAGTATCTAGATTTCAAGACAACACATTGCCGCTTGCGTGCATTAAAGATTCCCAAGAATAACGAAAGGGAGCAAAAATACAAACAAAATAAGATGATGAATGCGATTCAAACATGTCAATATTCTAGGGAAGAAGTCTTTAAATGGACAGTCAATTGAAAGGATATTCACTAAAAATTGTATTGGAAGAGTTTGACTTATGGGATAAATAGACTCTGGCAATACGACTAATGACAATTGCCAAGTGAATAGCATGCAACGGAGCTGACGAAAATATAGCTTATTCAATGTTCGATTCTAAAACAAGAGGGGTTGAATAGAACACTTCCGGGACGGAGGTGATGTAATCACAATTATCCAGATGCATCGGTATTATTAACTCCGACCAGATCGAACAGACTATTTTTCAGGTGAAGTCGGCACGGCTCATAATTTACCGATGTTGCAACTGTTTTACATATAATATACTGCCAAGTGAGGCGGAAATAGGCGCAAAGCATATCTTTGACAATTGCAGATGTTCGGTGTGCCGTTGTTGATCTTGCAACATCAACAACGGAAACAAGCGCATAAATACATAAGAAATATTGTGTTACATTTATCCTACGGGTGCTTATATTTAGTCCTTGGTCAGATCGATGATGAGCTGCGGAATTGTCAATATAGTGTGTCGAATGTAAAGACCTGCGGATCAAACCACGAAGGCAAAGCGCAATAGGCTAAATAAGTCTTAACGAAGCAAACAACGTTTATAAGACAATAAACAAAAATACTGCGTAAGTTATGTAGCGCCTAACGTCGCAATTACTTGGTTTGGCCGAACGTAATACTTGCGAAAATTGTACGGCCCTTCCCCTTAAGTTGAAATTAAGCTGTAGTGCGCTATATACAGTTGCAATGCACTCTCAAAGAGAAAAATGACGGTACGATTATTGTACAGAACGTTTTAACCCAGCTGCACGGGCTATGCAGTACTGATGACAATATAAGCGTGTATGCATATGTGCATCTTGCCGCGCAATTTAGTCAGTAAGTTCGAGAGCTAATGGTACCCGCACAAAGTAATACTAAGCAGGGTAGTGGAACTGGCGACGATGAAATGAAAAATCTGGTTGTTTTTGGCGTGTTGCCCCTCCCGAGGCACCTGCACGACGTGTGTATTGTTTCATTCTTGTTCGATGCACGTCCGGGGCTATATGCCTTTCGTCATGGCCTGCTTACGAAAGGACATATTTCTACCGAACAAATCCCTTTCTGCCCCACTTTTACGCAAAAAGTTTTTTAACTATACTTACAATCGTCATCGTTGCGTTTTTGTGCTGTCGTCACTCCCTTACACCCTCGGCTGAGTTTTCTGCTACTGCCTACTTAAGCAATATACCCCGGCCTATCTGGCAAATATTTTAACCCTCTTGCAGCCATTATATTCTATAATACCACCATTCATTCTTCCCATTCCGTGCAAGCCCACTCGCAATATATTTCGCTCCTTGTCCGCTAGTGAAAAAAGTCTCGTCGGCTGAAGAAGACAACGGAGAGATCAGCACACCTCTGGCGCAATTGTCTTTGAACATCGAACTGATTTTCTTTCTCAGTGTATATCATCACCTCCTTTATTAATTTGTCCTATTATAGAATTGTTGAATAAAAGGTAAAAAGATTTACCTTTTGTTTACATTTCCTTGTGTGTTGTCGTTGATTAATTTGTTTGTGCCTCCCCAAAACTTTTGTCTCACTTCTTCCAGGTACTCGCACTCTTCATCGGACTTCCCCACTGCAGCGAACTAGAAATTGCGCTTCAGGTTTCAGGTTTAAGTAATTCGGATTCTACCGGCTTGCGTGACATCACAAATATTCCCAACTGGCTCGTATTTTGTTTCTCGGCACCGCGGTCCTTTGTTTCCTGTCAACTTTCCAATTCGAAGGAAGCCGAGTCCGCCATAAATTCCGTACACTAAGGGAAATCAAGTAGTTAGCGATCTACGAATTTTTTTTCGCAAACCTGCATTCCGACTAACGTTTACAACGTTAATTTCAAACCTTAACTTTTTATCCTCCCTTTATTTCTTCCCTTCCCCAGCAGTCGCCAGATAGCGACCCCAGACTGTTCTCGATCCACAATTATGTCATCACAAACGTCAAACGCAGAAGGCCTCAAAGATATAAGGCAAGTGCGAATGGATCCGATGCCCGCTGTGGCTCTCGATAATAAAAATCTGTCGACTGTCGTTGATGCTGCTAATGTACAACGCCATGACAACAATGGCCTGCCACACAACCAGTCCTCGAACAACTCCAATAACTACTCCTCCGTATACGCGCACGGACACGCGACATCCCAAACATCACTAGCGACTCCTGTTCCAAGCAGAACTACGGGTGCCAGCCCTGCAACTACGACTGGTGGAAAATCCCAAACTGTGTTCATCCATAAACTTTACGATATGTTGGAGGACTCAAGCCTAAGCCATTTGATCTGGTGGACAGCTTCCGAGGACTCGTTTTGCCTATTCCCTGGTGAAGAGTTCTCGAATGTTTTGGCACAGTACTTCAAACACACGAATATTGCCTCCTTCATCCGTCAGCTCAATATGTACGGATTCCACAAGGTCAATGAGAGTTTCCAGTCCGATGACAAGCATTCGCCACCGCTTGTTCTCCCTCCCGGCCAAACGCCAGCGCCAAAATGGGAGTTCAGACATTCCGCAAATCAGTTCCGAAAAGGTGACGTGGAATCGTTGAGTCTCATCAAGAGAAAGTCGCTGAAACTGATTCAATCGCACAAGGAAATAGTAAGTTTGAAAAGTATTCCTCCAACTTCGGATGCGCACTTAGATGTTGACCATGCTCATCCTCTTGCGCCAGGCAACGCGCAATTAGATACGCACAGCGCTACTCTCGCAACCCAGCAGCAATACCACCGCGCGTTGATGCACCAACAGTGGGAGCAGCCCGCCGACAGCAGCGGGACTCCCTCGCCAAAGTTGCCTCCACGCCAGCCTCTCTACCCACCACAAGCTGTTCTTCCATCCCATGCCCCTTACACTCACTTCCCAGGTCCCGTGCTCAGTATGCCGGTGCCATTTTCTCCTCACCTGCCATGTTCGCCTCCGCCAAACGAACATCCCTCATACGCAAACCCTCTGCCGCTGCGGTTAGATGTCAGGCAAACATCAGACTCTACCACGGCAAACGCCATGGATCACGCAGTCAACGTTAAGCTCTTGGAGCTCAATGGATCCATCAGCACATTGAAGACCAACTACAAAGACCTTCTATCGAAGTATGACTCGTTGTATGCGCTTTTTCAACGCAGCCAGTCAGATCTTTTGCAGCTCACTGAGGTCCTTGAAAAGACTCTACAGAAGGCTGAGAGGAAAGACGATCCCGAAGATACTTCCAAGAGAGATGAAGAGCCAATTGACCGCTTGAAAACTCGGACTCCCGGTGATCGGTGCAAGACTCCTGTCGACAAAAAGACCGCCAATTTGAGCGCTCTTCACGATCAAGGCACTCTGCCCATGTCTGGAAAGTCGCAGCACACCCGTATACTGGAACTAAGTACATTCCGTGCGCAGTTACAACGTAAGATCAGCGCTCCACCCCTCCGAAGCCAGAAAAACAGCAATTCTCTGCTGGGCTACCATCTTCACGAGCCTTCGCAACACTTGCCCAAAATTGCTAACTACAACATTGTCCCGCAACAGTATCCCCTCAACCCAAACTATGGCTTGTATAGTGGTAGTTCTGACAGTGGCGTACGTCGTCAATTGTCATCGGAGGAAGCGCTGAAGGTCTTGCAACCTGCGCCAAATCGCCATGTTTCGGTGCTCATGGATCCTCTCCAGCCTTCGCCAGCACACGCTTTAGTTAAGGAGGAAAAGTTGAAAGAGCGCGACTCTTCTCTCAAGCTCCCAACTGTAGACCGTATCCCAAGTATTGCCTCTCACTCAAGTCAAACGCCGTATGTGCAGCAATACCAGCCACTAGCTCTCCAGGCCAACCCGCTCTATTATCAACACTACCAGATGCGGACGGCATCGCTCCCTGTAGTGAGTAATCTGTTGCCGCCCAAATTTGAGGCGCACGCACACCAGAGATATTCGTTGACGAGTATTTCTGACCATAAAACCATCAATTCTGAGCCAGACTCGATGCGCTACATTATCGCTTCCAACGCATCTGGTGCTCCACAGACACAGGCCCAAACACTCACCTCAAACCCAACAGCTGCGACACCTTTACAGCTACCTGAAGCCAATGTTCTGGCCCAAGCTTCTAATCAACTGGTAGTCTCCGGTGCCAGTAGCACTAGTGGCGCTGAGGCAGCTGGTAATGCCGCCACTCTTCAAGATAGTTCCATCTTAGCCAAGCCCGTTTCTGAGCTTGCTGCTAGACATCAACTCCCTTCTATGGAGGAGCTCAATAAGTCTCTACGTGTCCCTGGCTCCACTGGTCGTCTGTACGACATGATACCCAGTCACGATGATGACAATGCCAAAAGACGTAAGTTTGAGACTTAGCACTGGCGTTCCCTTGTTATATATGTATTATAGATCTTGATACCCCTGGTCGGCCATCAAATTGAATTTAATTTTTTACGCTTCTGATATGTAGAGCCATTGATATTTAAATGACCGTAAAATTGGAGTCAAAAGAGAGCCGTTGAAGCGCCAAAGGTCTTTTTGACGATATGAAATGATCAATGGCGACGAATTTTGGTAATTTATGCTTATTGTGAGAATTTTTGGAACAGACACGTTTATTCATTCCACTATATACATTGAAGCTCAAATCTACCTCTATAACCGCTTTTTTACTGAAACCCTTTATGTGCTTGCCCTAAAGTTGGCAACATGGTCAAAGCATTCTGTGCGTCGTTCTTGTTGAACACAAACAAGCCCTGGAGTTGGGCGGTGCTTACCTTTCCACAGTAACCTAACTCTATGAATTGAGAAACAAACTTTTCGCATAGTTCCTTGTCGTCGTAAAAACGCAAGAACATGCGTCTGACCTGCAGCTCTGTCGCATTCCCAACCATAATCTTGAAGTCTATACGACCTGGGCGCAACAAAGCAGGATCTAAACGCTCGGGGTGGTTCGATGTCATGAAGGTGAGACACTCCTCTGCACTCGCAACACCGTCCAAAGCATTTAGAAGCCCCGAGAAGGTCACACCGCTTTGGAAACCCTTTTCGTTAGTTTGAGATCTCTTGTTGAAAGCTGCATCGATATCTTCCAAAAGAAGAATCAGCCTCTGGGGCAAGTGGTTCATTAAATGGTTTAATCTATCGTCGGTCAAATTATTTTCGGCCAAGTTTAAAATACAAATGTTGTAGTCTAGCTCACCGGCAAGTGCCTGGATGAAAGAAGTCTTTCCGCTTCCCGGCGGCCCGTACAAAAGATATCCTCTACGGTAGGGTATACCTCTCTCGTGATACCAAGAACCATTACTCAAAAAATCTTTTACGTCGGCCAATACTGTCTCGCTAACGCCTTCATCGAGAACCACGGAGCCCAAGCGTCTCTTTATTCTGGGACTTCCAAAAGGACGCCAATCGGGGCCCCAGGACGAGTAGAGGACAGTTTTACCTTCCTGTGCCTTTAAGGCCATCACCTTAGCTTCTGCCAACAACTGTGGGAACAAGCCACGGTCAGAGTAAAGCGTAGTCAAGGTGACGGTCTCGAAAGGAGCACCACTCGTCATATCCAAGAGTTTTCCAGACCGTTCACGGGAGACAAGCATCCAGGCACCTCTGTAACGGATCAAATGCTTTCCAGGCCCCGGAACTAACAGGAATTTGGTGGAAACGGCTCCATTGTCGTGTTGCGTGAAGTTGGTTTCTACAGACAAGTGTCTCAGTCGCCTATGTTTGTGTTGGGCCATCCATTCCAAAAACCAGAGATACAGCTTATCTTTTGAAGGTATCTCGAGGTCTACAAGCATCTGACGGTATACAAAGCCCAGTCCTTTGACGACGGCCAGCCGAGCGAGGGCTAGACCTGTTCCGAGGAGCATAAGACCACCCCCCGCAGCGAAGTAGGGGTTGCTAGCAATAGCCTGGTTGAATGCCAGACGAGCCATTCCGGTCACGGAACCATCGGACTCTTCACGGATCTTCTCTAGATCGAGAGGTGGCGGTGACGACGCCATTGGGGATGAAATATGGGGAAGATGAGTACGATGAGCTGAGAAGTACTAGGTCCGATGGAACGATTAATCTTGAAAGAATGAGCACCTTTGGAAAAAGAAGTTAGAAATTTGGTTGATATTAGTATTTACCTTGTCTCGGAAATTTTTGGACATCTAGTTTCGTATGGATAAGTCCATCTTAGGATCCGTCTAGGACAGAAGACAAAGACAAAGCACGTTACAACTCGTAACTCGTGGATTCGATACTGTGTCAATTTAACACTGTCTGTTCTAAATCTAATTTATAATTATCATTTCGGTATTGGCTAGCGTTAAGAGACGAATACTCCAGCGGAATGAACAATGCAAAGATCACAAATAGGCACTCAAAAGTTAAAGCATTTTTTGCAGTTTGTAAATGATAAACGAAACGAATCTTTATCTTTTCTGTAACTCGTCATTTCACTTGGTCTTCTCTTCCTTCTTCTCGAAGACCACACCCACTACAACAGCTAGCAAAAAACATTTTTTTAAACTCGCCCATTCCACTCAATTGGGTATAAATATCCTATTCCTATAAATCAACCGTCAAAAAACCCCGTTCTGAGCTGCCCCATTCCCCAATTGCCTTTATCGCTAACTCCGCACTGTACAGGTGACACACCAAGTATTACTTAGATACCCCTGATGACGCAAATACCAACGCCAGAGCAGGATCTGCAACTTGGAGATCCAATGGATATAACCGCTGACCCTCCAACCAACACGCCAGAGCTCCAAACCAACCACAAGGCTAATAACCCCTTCAAGAACCTGGACTCCTCGACCTCGCCCGACGCACCCTCTAATCCAGGCGCCATGGAGTCTAACCTGCCACATTTCCCGTACGTAGCGACGACATTGTCTCGGGACATACTAGAACTTCTTCCATTTAAGACTTCCAACCGGATACTAGACGATGTACGCCTCAGTCCGCTGTATTTTGCCGCCAGACCCAAAGGCTCCCTTCTCAGGTCCAAGCCCTTCGACTATCGCCATGTGGTGTCTTCTACGCTAGCGCGTTTGCCAAGCGCTGCTCTCATTCTCAACAATTCCGTTCCTCATGTCCCCTCCGTGTCAAAAGTCGCCTATCCTGAGGACTCAGTGACCGTTACTTCTGTGCGCGGACTCATTGTAGGAGCAGATAACACAAATCTACATCATTTCCGTATTCAGTCGCTTACCACGACAGCCGACACCTTAGTTCATAGTAGTGTACCTAAACAGGAGTACCATCTTCTTTCGAAGGAGATGGTGTCTGTAGATGACTTAAATTACCTAGACGAGCAAGCAGTGAATAGCGAAAACTTGGTGGACGATGCCATATACAAAAGTGCGAACAGTGCCACTAACCATCTTTTACGTGTTTCCATATACACGGCAGAGTTCTCCGCCGAGGACTTGGTCCCGATAACTGATGCAGAAGTCATCAAAACGAGATATTTGAAAGGCATTGAAAACAGTAAAGGGTCTCTGCTTTCGACTAAATCAACACCAACACCTCTCCATTGCATTCGTACTCTTTTGAAGGTCCTCAAAGGTCCAGTTCTTTTGCCTGCTGGCGAGGCAATCCATACCATTGACAGAGAATTGACGAACCTAGATGCACAGATCGACACCTCCATTCTTTTCGAAAAGTTTGGTTTTAAAACAGGCGAAGAGGAAAATAAACTCGTTCCGCCTGATTTGAGCGCCAACCACGGCTTGAAGGAAGCGTACATTCGGAAGGCATACGAACTCATCTATTTAGGAAAACAGCTCAAAATCCCCGGCCAAACAAACGAGTTTGACACCCAGTACTCATTCAATGATAAATTCTCACAAGTTTTCGTTGCGTTGGGCGAAGTGGACAAGGCCGCCTCCATGTCTATGTCTTCTTCCGAAAGAGACCAAACCAACAAACTCAACTTCTACGTAGCCCTTTCTGCATATTCGGTATATTCCGAGGAGCTTATTATAAAATGTTTTGAAAATACTGTCCTCTCCGATCCGCAGAATAAGCTCCATTATGTGGACTTTTTCAAAAAAATCATCGCCAACCGTCCCTACGACTCCCAGAAGCTCCAAACCTACCACAACAACCAGTATCTCAAGGGGTTCATGTACGGTCTGCAGGACTACCAGAATGCACTTCGTGTGCTTGGAATCGAGGGCGCTCCTGAGGACTCTTTCGTGGATGAGGGCACCATCATAGAGCTGTACAAAGTTGCCTGTAGAAACGACTACAAGAATTACACCTATTTCAACAAACAGTTGCGGATAATCGCGGAAATTCAGAATAGTTCAGGCATCGAAAAGTTCCTCCGTGAGGAAATGGTGTCGCCGTTGGCGGCTATTCAAGAGCTTCGCATTGAAGAGGCAACAGAGGACGAGGTGGTAATCACTGCGTTTGAGATTCGCTTGGATGAAGTAATGCAGGCTGTGAACTTCAACACTACCAGTCCTGAAATTATCTTTCTCCAGAAATGTCTCGTTTCTATTGCCACAGTGCGCCGCAGCTTCCTTTTGATGGCCTACATTGAGAGCAACATGCCAGAGTTAGTTGACTCAGGCAAAACGCTAGCATACACCGAGGCACTTGACCTTTTGGGTGTTCCAGATGCCACGCCCGATTTGGATATCATAAACATATTTGAAGATTTAACTAGACAGGTTGACATAGATGAGCCAGCACAGTTCCGTGATCTACGTGTTGCGTTGAAAACAATTGCAACAGATAAAAAGCTGAAGATTTTAAATAGCTACATTCGCACTGGCCGCGTTGACGCGTCATTATTGCCACCACAAAATTGGCCAGCGGGTTTGGACAATATCGGCAACACGTGCTACTTGAACTCTTTACTCCAGTACTACTTTTGTATAAAGCCTTTGCGTGACATGATCTTGACATTTGACGAAACCACCGCAGACTTCTCGAAGTCGGCGGAACGCAAAATTGGTGGTCGCCTAGTGGAAACGCTGGAGCTTGAAAGATCATTCCAGTTCGTGCACCGGCTTCGTCATTTGTTTGAGGAAATGATCCATACACGCCGGCGCTGTGTTCAGCCAAGCAAAGAGTTGGCTTACTTGTCCTTTTTGCCTCTTTCGCAGCCTGTAACTTTTAAAAGCAACGAAAAGGAGGTAATCGAGGTATTTGATATGGATGTTGACGGGCCAAATGCGGAGTTCGGCGTAGACACCGATGTTGCCTCTATGGAGGTCCTCGACGGAGATAATTTAGATACCAATGATTCGGAGGCCATTGAAATTCTGGACAGTGACGCTCCAGCTACTACCGTTCCTGGTATTGAGACCCCAGATCTTCAAGTCTCAAATGTGGAAATTCCCAATATAGAAGATGCCGATCTTGTTGAAATCGAGACCCCGTTGCCTACCGCCGAAACCAAAGAACAAACAAAAATCATGAGCATTGGCGCCGACCAGATTGAAAGCGCCATCGAAATTGGGCGTCAACAGGATGTCACGGAATGCATAGAGAACGTGACGTTTCAATTGGAAACAGCTTTAGAGCCTATCTCCATCGAGGACGACGGCGAGCAATACGACCTCATAAAACAACTCTTTTGTGGCAAAACAAAACAAACTATTACACCTCTTGACGACCTGAGACCTCCGCGGAGCACCATGGAGAGGTTCTTCAGTTTGATCATAAACATAAGCGATCACCCTAAAGACATCTATGATGCGCTCGACAATTATTTCAGCGAGAGCACTGTCGATTTGGAGGAAGGCACGGTCAAAATGTGTCTGACAGTGATGAAACTCCCAGAGATCTTGCAGTTTCATGTCCAACGTGTTCTTTTCGACAGAGAGCGCCTTGTTGCGTACAAGTCTTTGGAGGCCATTCCCTTCAGTGAAACTGTATATTTAGATAGGTACTTGGACACCGAAGATGAGGAGATTTTGCACAAAAGACATGAAGTTTCCGTGTGGAAGGAGGAGATCAAAAACTTGTACGTAGAGAGGGATGCAGTAATAAAACCAGACCCAACGACCAAGCTTTCGATCATCGATTCTTTGCGCGCCACAATTAAGTACCTCACCAATGTTGTTCAAGCTGACGACCAGCTTACTATCAAGCAGGAGACCATTGATGCGATTCAGATGCAATTGGAGATGATTCAAGCAAAACTCCAAGCGATCAACACGCGCATAAGTAAGCTTCAGCACCAAGTTTCAGAGCAGTTTGAAAACTACAAAAAAGTGGGTTATACGCTTTTTGCCATCTTCATCCATCGAGGTGAAGCGTCTCATGGCCACTACTGGATCTATATAAGAGACATGAAGAAGAACATCTACCGGAAGTATAATGACGATACCGTGACAGAAGTGCCTGTTTCGGAGGTTTTAAACTTTGCTGAGGGCAACACGGCCACGCCCTATTACATGGTGTACGTTAAAGAAGAGTTGAAGAGTGATTACATAGAGCCTTTGAGGAGAGAGATTGCTGACGAGCCTGACTTTGCCGAATTATAAAGAAATAGAGAAGAAATAGAAGTTTGAGACGATTGCACTGTAGTTCGGTATTGGGCATTTGTACAGAGTATGGAGTTTTGTTCGAAATTGAAAACAGAAGTGGTAATGGAAAACATTCATTTAAGGATGCTTTGCTTTTCAATACTTCAAAAAAGCAATGTAACTAGAGGCATCCCTTGGAATTTAATGTTTCCTATTAACTTGTTCAGCCAGATTTAGGTCGGCGCTGAAATGCAATAATCTAACAAAGTTGATACTCGAGAGGATCGGACATGGACATAGCAAATACAGATTAATTTTCTTTTAGAAGTCTTCATGACTGTGTCGATAAGCATCAGAAGAATTTGGTTTCGATTATACTTCAAATGGTAGAATGCAAATGATGGAAAGCTTAAAAACTAAATTGTTTTATAGAAACTAATAACGCTCAAAAAAAAAGGTTAATAGAACCTAAGTACACTCAAAAACACTACTCATAAGAATCAATATTCAATTAATTATATTTTTACGTCTAGGGTTCGAGCGCTGGTCTCAAGAGTTATTTAACCTTATATACTCAGCACTCCCTTCCCATATGAACTGTTACATTTCGATAGTGTCTACACTTAAGCGAGCTCCTTTTGCTCCTCGGCCCATTGGCCCTCGGTAATCTTCAAGTTCTCGGCCTCATCTGCCAAGTCGTCCTCGTCATACTCTTCCTCCTCGTGGGCGGCGAAAGACAAAGTTGGCTTAACAACAGCAGAGTCAAAGGTCCAGGTAGCCAAGGCATTCTCAGCGTCAATAATGATTTGCTTGGAAGCCTCGTAACCATCGTAGGCTGGTCTGGTCTCACCAGGAGTGACAGGAGCCTCGTCCAACAACTCCAACAAAGCCTTACCGTAACCGGCAATCAAAGCAATCTTCTCGGAGTGCTCGCGCATGGAGTCGAATTGGTAGTTGAAAGCGGTCTTCAACTTCTCTCTGGTGATGTTAGACAACTGAGCCTCAGCGACGAGAGACTCGGCCTCGGCACGAACCAACTCCTGCTCCAAGACAGTGATCTTTGGAGATTGTGGGTCCTTGTACTTCAAGTAAGCAATCTGGTCGGTGATCTTTTGCTTTCTCTCTCTGGATGGCTGCACGGAGCCCTCGATGTCTCTGATCGACTTCATGGTGATTCTGTACTGGTCGTATCTGTCAATGAACTGGTCCTCCAACTCACCAATCTCGTAAATCAAGACACCCAACTTGTCGGTGATGTCGGAGATGTCGTCGTCGTTCTCCTCGCCCCAAGCAGACAATTGCTTAGCAACCTCCTTTCTCTCGGCGACGGTGATCTCAATGGATCTCATCAAGCTCTTCTCCATCTTGATCAATTGAGCCAACTTTCTGGCCATCTCAGGGCCCATGGCGCCAGCGACGGACTTTCTGACGGAGTGGGTCAAAAGACCCTTGCCGAAGAACTTGTTCTTGGTGGAGGAAGGAGGAGGAGGAGGCGACTGCAACTGGGCGGCGGTTGGCGCTCTCTGGGATCTCAAGGAGTATGTTCTGTGCATTGTTAGTATATAGAAAAGGGGATTAAAAGCTAAAAGAAGCTAAGTATTATTCTGAATAGCAAGAAGAAGAAGGGAGGAGGGAAGCGGGACTTAAAGTCACGGTGGCTGGTTGGTGGGTGTATGGCCGGCGTGGGACGGGGGGCCATTCTGCAGGACGCGTAAAGGGTTAACTTCCGAGACATCTAGTGAAAAGCAGGTTTAAACGCGAGTTTTACTGTCCAGAAAAACGGAATGTGCGTGGTGCTTTCCATTTCTTGCCGTCGCCGTTTTTTCCGCAAAAAAATGCTTCATTTGACCCTGTGGTACTGTGGTTTCCGGTATCAGCTATGTTCCACAAATAGCCATCCTTCCTGCAGGACAGATAGTAATATTTCCTTTGTGAAAAAGTTAGGGGTGTCGTGCTGTACATAGTTCACAAAGAGAAAAGCGTTCAGAACCTTTAACCACCGCCGAAATTGGTGATTAGGAGCCCCTTGTAGGTTTGTCTCCGCGTTTGTTTCAGAGCTTTCAGCTTTGGTCCGCACGGCTGTTTCGATGGAGACACTTTTTCACACGCGAACAGCAATCGACGGTGCGTTTTTTTGGTGACGCAATTTCTGCAAGGAAGGTTCGCTTTTTCTTCGAGAAACGGAGTGCAGACAGTACTGTTGGGCGCAAATCACTCCGTGCTAATCCAAGTACAAGGTTTTATTATCGGGGTTTTTTAAGTAATCATTGTGAGTATTTGTTGAAGTTGTTTGAAAAGCTCTCTCCGTTTATTTTTCAGTTTGTTTTTGTTTGGGATCTAAAGAGACCGTGTGAGTGTTTCCAGTACATAAGAAGAAAGGCGCTTTCGGAAAATCCGAGCCTTAAAGATCATGAATACCAATCTTGGTAATAGTGATTTGTCCTGGCCTGCCTAAAGCAAAACTTTATTTGATGTCATTCAGACTGAGCGATCGGCGTCTTGTGCGTAATCCATTCTCTTTTGTAGAAGTCTCCTGGCGAGTCTTTTGAACTATGTACTCATATTCTGGGAAGCGGCTGTCGGTGAGCGGCGTTTAATGGGTTACGACGCATAAGCGCTTCTGTTGGTGTACTCAAATTACCTATATAGTCATATGACCACGGTCCATTGCAACCCAAGTATCCTGTTTTCGGGCTAGAAAACGCAATATGTTATGATTATAGGTTTGCACTGTGGATACGTTATTAAGCGAAGGGTAATCAGAATTTGCTAACATGGACTCTGGTTCTGTAGTTGGCCTTCTACTTTCATGTAGAACACTCGTGTTTAATCCATCCAGCCTATTAGATTCTACCCGTATAATCCCTGAAAATCTTCTGAAATGATAGCCCTTTTTTGCTTTATTTTTTTCTTTTTTTTCCCTGCATTACCCCAGAAAACCGTTGTAAGCGCTAAACCAGTAAGAGATGCATAACCGGCGACCGTTTTGGGAATGCCCACGCGAGTCATCCATCCCGTAAACCTGCAGAACATTTCTCATTCACTATCAAGAAAGATTGCAAATTAAGTGTCAAAATACCTCAGCCGCCGTACCATACGTAAATACACAAATAAAAACACCAAGAGTAATTTTCCCATTATTTGCGTGTCATTGTTCATCCAGAAGTCCACCCCACAATGTGAAACATTGTCTTGAGCACCTGCAGGTCTTCGCCCGAGAGTCGCTCTGACCTTCAGTACAGGGTCATGAGCCGAATTTTTCAGTCAACTGTTTACTTCTTCGCTGAGCTCTTCGCCTTTTTCATTTTTGGGACGTCCGGGATCCCTCGCTGGTTTTATCTCTTTCCTTTCGCTCCATCTCCTTCCGATCCTCCTCGCTCATCGCTGACATCATGCCTCGTGTGTTTCGCATGTACAATGAGCTTCTAAAGAGTCACCCTTACAAAGTCAACATGATTGGAAGTGGTGTGTTCTTTGCCTCGGGTGACTTACTAGCACAATATTTATTCCCACATCACATCGATGACGATTTGGACAAACCCACAGAGTTTCATTACCAGCGCACCTTGAGAGCCATGATATACGGATGTTTCTTCTTTGGCCCGATCTCTGTCAAGTGGCACACCAAGACGCTTCCATTTATCAATAGTCCCTTCCTTTCCAGTCTCCGGCGGTCGACAATGAAACCTCGTGTGGTCAACATCCACGATAATTTATTTCGTCTCAGCGTAGACATGCTTATCATGCCGGGTCTCGTGTGGATCCCTATGTACAACACGGTCATGAGCGTCTTAGCTTTCCACTCGGATCCACTAGCCGTGGCTGCTAACAAGCTTCAGAACAACTGGTGGAATGTTTTGAGGTCAAGTTGGACGGTATGGATTCCATTGCAGCTCGTCAACTTGTTCTTTGTGCCTATTCATCTACGGATTGTTATTGCAAACGTATGGTCCATTGGCTGGAACTGTTTCTTGAGTTATGTTCACAATACCAAGGGCCACGGAAAGGGAAGCGGTAAGCTTTTGGAGGAGTTGGTGGATATAGAGTCTGCTGACGAAGAACAGACAATGGTGTACGCTTAGATGCTGCCTATTTATTTCAATATTTATTATTCAGATTTTATATCATTTAATCTTATAAACTATTAGACTGACCTGAGTATAGATACACTTGGTTGTGGCGCTGAGTTGTAGATGTATCTGGTGCATTTGATGTATATAATGCAACTAACAAACATACTTGAAGGCACAAAGAGACAAATCAGGAAGGGAGAAATAAAGCACAATGCTACGAAATAAATTTCTGGTTGGTGACCGTAGAAATAGGCCTCCTCATAGAAACAAAGCCGTCCTACGCAGCCATACCATCAAATAGTAACTTTCTAATAATTTCCCAAATCCAAAATCCAATATAAAGTTTTACATGCTAAAGATCTTTCACAAAATACTATCAACTTGAAACATCACCAGACAGTAATTATGACGTAGTGGTTTCAGATCGCCCTCCTGCACCCGCTGATAGCCAGTGTTCAAACAGAAGCCAAACACGGTCAAAGCAAGTGACCGATTGATTGCGGCGTCCGCAACCGCAACATCTCAATTGATAAAATTCGACAGAATTTCTACCAGAAAGTTTGTGCTGCATCCTCTTCTATCTCCCCACACGACAACCTCCTTGTTTCTGCTTTGACTGTCCAAGTCTAATCGATTGGCACATAAATACATAGAAAAACTTCATAGAAAACGAAGCATCATGGCATCTTTATTTGCAAAATACAACCACTTATTGGCAACACGTCCTCTAATCACAAACATCATCACAACGGGCTTTCTTTTCGGAGCAGGAGACGTTTTGGCACAAACAGTCGAGCTGCGTCAGGCCAAAAGTAGCGAGAATGATATTTTGGGCCCTTCCAAGTTATTTGATTACCCCAGATTGAGTCGTGCTGTCATCTACGGATCCATAATCTTTGCCCCTCTCGGAGACCGTTGGTATCGACTCTTGAACAACGTCAACGTCTCTCTGACAAAGGTAGTAAACACATGTGCCAGGGTTGGTTTGGATCAGCTTGTATTCGCTCCCTTTATTGGTATCCCCCTTTACTTCTCGGCAATGACGGCGATGGAAGGTGGAGATAACGTTAAAAGGGATGTAGAGAATAAATTGAAAGCCAATTGGTGGGATACATTGACAGCAAACTGGACTGTGTGGCCTGCAGTGCAAGCGGTCAACTTTACCTTTGTCCCTGTCCAATTACGTCTTTTAACTGTAAATGCCATCAGTATAGTTTGGAACTGCTATCTTCTGATGCAACTAAACGGAGAGAAGAAAGATGATCTGTATATCTTAGAGTAGTGAAATAGAAGGCATTCCCAAAGATTTCTGAGTCTTTTAACCGATGTGATTGGTAAAGCTTTCTTTGCTTGTGGATCCAAAGCTTGTGTAATTGACTATAGGCGAATAATTACAACAATAGAAAATGTTCGTATTTTTATGACTCGTAGTATTATAAAATTTGTGTGTCCAACGTTATTTCCCCTTTTAGGTCGAGCAGGAAATACCGCCGTCTTGGCACATTCTCCAGACTCTCTAGAACCAAGAAACTGCTGGTCCGATAAACAATGTCGCAAAAAGGCTAAATAATTGCATTGATACTATTTTCTCTCAGAAAGTTGTCTTTACTATCGTCTGTTCGCTTATCGGGACATCCCCGGGGTCAAAGCCCAAAACACTTTTATTAATTCAAAAAAAAGGACCTCGCTGAACTCTTCAAACTTCCACACAAATGCTTTATTTTCTGCTCGCATTCCCCTACCCCCCCCTACCTGATCGACCATTCCTATAATGAAACGGCTCTCCTACACACCCGTGCATCCCGTCGTGCTCTCACCGTCTTGCTGGATACCAAGGGCGTGATGTGGACTACACTCCAGACTACCACCAGTCCCCACACAAACCATCGTTTTTCCGAGCTACCAACACTTTTCATCGCCTCGACAGTGATCTAAAGCATCTGCCACTCGGTGACATTAC
This sequence comes from Australozyma succicola, assembly GCA_030563905.1. Taxonomy (NCBI): domain Eukaryota; kingdom Fungi; phylum Ascomycota; class Pichiomycetes; order Serinales; family Metschnikowiaceae; genus Australozyma; species Australozyma succicola. The sequence continues at coordinate 121,073 of JAJMKM010000016.1, forward strand.
CCAATTCGTGCTTATCTCCGACAAACCTCCCCCATTGCCGCCTGCAGCTCCTTCTTTTCAGGAACACAGCAGATACTCTGACAAAACGGCCGATTTAGGTTATTTTGAAGGCACAACTCGGATAAATTGGAACAGCCCGTAATTTTCGACTTCTACCCGGCCTTTTCAACTCAACTCTTGAATTCTCATATTTGAATTGTTTGCTGTAGATCTTTCTGCCGTTATCGTATTTCCTTAAGTCCCTCACTCCCACACAAAAGTGCCCGTCCAAAAGAGACCCACACACCAAAATATCCTTCATACCCACACATACTGGAAATTCAGCGAAAGACGAATTGAAATCGGACGTAGAATTAAAACAACAACGTATCTTTCCCCGAAAAAAACAAAATCTTAATATAACTCGCTACTCTCCACCGCCCAACTTTCCGGCTTTACCTCCTTCCCTACCCTCCACCCCACACAGAATCCAGCCAAGATGATGAAAGGCTTCAAGAACAGGCTCACTCGAAACAAGAGCCTGTCGCTGTCTAAACGGTCGGACAAAAAAGATTCCAAGGATGCTGCGGCGAAGGACAAGGATAGCGCGAAGCGCCCGCTGCTGCTGTCCCTGGTGCTGCTGGTCATGTCCCTGGTGGTTCTGCTGACGTTGTCGCCTGGAATGAGCGGAAAACAGGGCAGTCTGAATTCCCTGCTGAAGTCCTGCTCTCCAACTTCTTCCAGAAACGATTCCGATAGTCTGGCGCCTGTGAGCGACGCTGCAAAGGATGGCCTGGCTGCCGACGGCCATTCCTCGGGTGGAAAGTCTCAGGCCGGAGCCTCCGGTGCTTCTGGGCTCGGTGGAAACGCAGGGTCCAATTTGACCGGCGCTGCGCTGTCTATCTCGGCTAACGCCGTGTCTCAATTCGCCCTGCTGGCTTCACAGTCCCGCACGCCTCCACCCGCAGGCTCGTCTCTGCTGCAACAGATGAACAGCTCGCCCAAAATCGTGATCAACGAGCCTGTAAGATCCAACACCACTCCGATTGTTCCTACGCCTAGCTCTCCCAGCCAGGCCCATGGTTCGTCGTCGGCGATCCCCATGGATGGTCGCTTAGCTACACACTCACAACAAGCACACCAAACGCCGATGGGTGCAAACATCTCTGCGCCGAACAAGGAGCCCATTGATATCGACATGATTGTGACTCCAAAGAGACACCTGCTGTCCCGTTTCGAGCCTCTGAACTACGATAGGAACCGGGAAATCACCAAGCTCCCTAACTTTGACCAAGTGCCTCCGGAAGAGCAGATTTCGCTCTTCATTCAAAAAGTCGACCAATGTAACATTATCTTCGACTTCAGCGACCCTACACATGACATCATTGGCAAGGAGATCAAACGCGTTACCTTGCAAGAGTTGATCCAATTCATTGTCAGTAACAGATTCAACTACACCGAAGAGATGTACCGCCATGTGATTGCCATGTTCAAAAAGAATCTTTTCAGACCCATTCCACCGCCAGTCAATCCTGTTGGCGACTTGTTTGACCCCGATGAGGATGAGCCCGTTTCAGAGTTGGCCTGGCCTCATATGCAATCCATTTACGAGTTCTTCTTGCGCTTTGTTGAGAGCCCTGACTTCCACCACCAAGTTGCCAAGCAATACATTGACCACGAGTTCATTTTGAAGATTTTGGAGTTGTTTGACAGCGAAGATCCAAGGGAAAGAGACTGTTTGAAAACAACATTACATAGAATCTATGGAAAGTTCTTATCGTTGCGGTCTTTCATTCGGAAGTCCATCAACAATGTGTTTTTACAGTTTGTTTATGAAACACAACGGTTCAATGGTATTGGCGAGCTTTTGGAGATTTTGGGATCCATCATCAATGGTTTCGCGTTGCCCCTTAAGGAGGAACATAAGATTTTCTTGATCCGCGTGCTTCTCCCGCTCCACAAAGTGAAATCCTTATCTTTGTATCATCCACAGTTAGCGTACTGTGTGGTTCAATTTTTGGAGAAAGACCCTTCGTTGACGGAGGACGTGATCATGGGGCTCTTACGGTTCTGGCCCAAGATCAACTCTCCAAAGGAGGTGATGTTCCTCAATGAAATTGAAGACATTTTTGAGGTCATGGAACCCAACGAGTTTGCCAAAATTCAGGTTCCACTCTTTGCACAGTTGCTGAAGTGTATTGCGCTGTCGCATTTCCAAGTCAGCGAGAAAGTCTTGTGTTTCTGGCAAAACGAGTACTTTTTAACGCTCGTAACCGAGAACGCCGAGGTGGTGTTGCCGATCATCTTCTCGTCGCTCTACGAGTTGACGAACGCCACGCAGCCTGGCTCTGCTAATGGCCATCTCCAACAAAAACTCTTGGATAACCCCAATCAACTCACAGATGCAAATGGCAATTTGGTCGACAGTAACCTCATGGCTCACCGTGAATTTGAGATTAACGGTATTCGTCTGGGAGGCCGTAACAACGAAGACACGGTGATGCTGCTGCATGACATGACCGATGAGGAATACTACGACCTGTTCCTGCTGCCCCAACAGAACATGGACATGGATGAGTTCAGTAACATGCCGCCTCACAACCTGGCCACCTCAAACTGGAACAAGAGCATCCACCAGTTTGCGTTCGGTGCATTGAAGGTGTTCATGGACCATAATCCAATCCTCTTCGATCACTGCATTATGCTTTACCACCAGTCGCTAGAGGAGCAGAAGGCACGTGATTTAGAACGCAAACTTGCTTGGGAAAAGATTGAGGCGTATGTACAAAAATGTAAAGAGGAGACCCAGAAGAACAGCACAGGCGACTGGGGGATGAACAGTGCCTAGTCTGGTGCGAGTCTCTCACGGAGCGCCTACTGTGGGAAAGAAAATTTTGATTGGCTGGAAGACCGAATGAGAATGGTCTTGAATCATGGTTTATAGATACATGGTTCTTATGGACAACATGGTTTGTTTTACGAAGTGTAGTTCTTTATTAAGTATCTTGTTGATTTTCTTTCTAATTAAGTTGTTACGGATTGAATTAAATTTTTTTATTTCTCTCCACAGATCTTTATTTCTCTCCACCAAGACATTTTTGACTTTTGTTTGTATAAGTTTTCGTTCTTTGTTTGCAACCAACGCTGCAGGACAACCGTTGGAACACCGTAGTCGCTCTTCCCCCGCGTTTCGGACTTCCAAGCATAGAAACTCTCAATGACCAAAATTTTTCTCCTCCCGGTTCAGCCACAAATACAATTCAAATTTGCAAAGTGCTAAAGGCCTCCCATACCGGAAAAAGGAACGGCGATACCAGCACTGTCTGCAGACGTTGACGGTTCGAAAAGGTCTTGTCTGCAGTACCCGCACTGAGCTTATAAATGGCACCCTCATCACCTCCATCTCCAAATTTTTTCTTTTGGCAATCTTCATCACAATGGTATTGGATTGCTCAAACGCCACCGCTCACTTGGCCTCTTACGCTAAAAAAGACGGCTTGGACGTCAAGACCTTGATCGACTCCGCCAACTTTGGTGGTTTGACCTACAATGACTTTTTGGTCTTGCCTGGTTTGATCAACTTCCCATCGTCCGACGTCAAGTTGGAGTCCAAATTGACCAAGAAAATCTCCTTGAAGTCTCCTTTCGTTTCTTCTCCTATGGACACCGTCACCGAGGAAAACATGGCCATCCACATGTCCTTGTTGGGAGGTATCGGTATCATCCACCACAACTGTTCCGCTGAGGAGCAGGCCGAGATGGTCCGTAAGGTGAAGAAGTACGAGAACGGTTTCATCAACGACCCAATTGTTGTTTCTCCTGACATCACTGTTGGCGAGCTCAAGGCTCTCAAGAGAGAGGTTGGTTTCTCCTCTTTCCCAGTTACTGGTATGTTTTTCTCTTTCGTTCCCTTTGATTCCTGCATTACTCTTTACTTCTACGATACTCTTCGTCAATTCAGTTTTGGTGAAAATGGCTTCCTATTTTGAAAACCCATTTTCCATTCTCCTAAATTCTTTTCTCCTCCTTCCTCTCTTCATTCTCTTCTCTCCCTGTGCTTATTGATGATCAACTTAAATTTATAACTTTCGTTCTACCGAATAACATCAAACGATGTTGAGGATAATTTTTCCACTGAAGCACAAAACCTCACTTTTTTTTCTCTGGACCTGTCTTTAGCGTGTTACTAACTCATCAGAAGCTGGAAAGCCTGGCTCTAAGCTCGTGGGTATGATCACCTCTCGTGACATTCAATTCCACGAGGACGACTCCACAAAGGTCTCTGAGGTCATGACCAAGGAATTGATCACCGCCAAGAAGGGTATCACCTTGGCCGAGGGTAACGCTTTGTTGAGATCCTCCAAGAAGGGTAAGTTGCCAATTATTGACGAGAACGGAAACTTTGTTTCTTTGATCTCCTTGACTGATTTGCAAAAGAACCAAAACTACCCAGATGCCTCCAAGTCCTTCGACTCCAAGCAGTTGTTGTGTGGTGCCGCCATTGGTACCATCCCAGCCGACAGAGAGAGATTGAACAAGTTGGTCGAGGCCGGTTTGGACGTTGTCGTTCTTGACTCCTCCAACGGTTCCTCCGTCTTCCAGTTAGACATGATCAAGTGGATCAAGGCCACCCACCCAGACTTGCAAGTCATTGCAGGTAACGTTGTCACCAGAGAACAAGCTGCTTTGTTGATCGAGGCCGGTGCCGACGGTTTGAGAATCGGTATGGGCTCTGGTTCCATCTGTATCACCCAAGAGGTTATGGCTTGTGGTAGACCTCAAGGTACTGCTGTCTACAACGTTTGCGAGTTCGCTAGCCAATTCGGTGTTCCATGTATCGCTGACGGTGGTATCGGTAACATTGGCCACATCACCAAGGCTTTGGCTTTGGGTGCCTCCTGTGTTATGATGGGTGGTTTGTTGGCCGGTACCTCCGAGACCCCAGGTGACTACTTCTACCGTGACGGTAAGAGATTGAAGACTTACCGTGGTATGGGCTCCATTGATGCCATGCAACAGACTTCCACCAACGCCAACGCCTCCACTTCTCGTTACTTCTCCGAGTCTGACAAGGTTTTGGTTGCTCAAGGTGTTTCCGGTTCCGTTGTCGACAAGGGCTCCATTACCAAATTCATTCCTTACTTGTTCAATGGTTTGCAACACTCTTTGCAGGACATTGGTGTCAAATCCTGTGATGATTTGAGAGCTTCTGTCTATGCTGGTGACGTTAGATTCGAGTTCAGAACTGCTTCTGCCCAATTGGAGGGTGGTGTCCATGGCTTGCACTCCTATGAAAAGAAGTTGCACAACTAAATGTATTTTAGACAATAATATAAATGTAAAGTCGATATTGTATAATATGCGTAATTTTTCACTCTCTTCAGATTCAGTGCCCAACTTAAAAGTACTTTTAACTATTCTATGCTACGTGGAAACGAGATTCAAATTTTTAAAATTCACTGAAATTGGATTGTCATTCGTGTTATTGCAAAGTGAGGCTATTTTACACCACAAAGTTAATAAACAAATTGCATTGGCGTTATAAAAAAACTTATTAAATAAAAGGCAAAACGGTAAAATATAAAAAAACTTCGTAACTCTGTCCTATCAATACTCTTCTTACAAGAGCAAGCCGACAGCGGCGGCAACCATGGCGAGTGCACCTACTTTGGCGCCAGCAGCACCGTTTTCAGCAGCTTCTCTGGCCTCAAGTCTGTAAGCGGAGGATGAAGAGTACAAAGTTGTTGGAGCATTCACCTGAGCGGAGACAGTAGTGGCTGGGAAGTAGTCGAAGATAGTGGTCAGAGTGACGACGGGAGCAGCTGGAGTAGTGGCTGGGAAGTAGTCGAAGATAGTGGTCAGAGTGACGACGGGAGCAGCTGGAGCAGTGCCAAACTCATTAGGTGGGAAGTTGTCGTAAGTGGTAGTCACAGGGTCAGCGTTAACGACGTAGGTGTAAGTGATGACTGGGTCAGCCGTAGTAGTTGAGTCTGGGAAGAAATCGCCCGCACTGGTGGTAGTGGTAACTGCGTCAGCTCCAAGGGTTGTCCAGTAGGTGGTGGTATAGTAGATGGTAGAAGTGGTGGCTTGGTCTGGAGAGACAAGCACAACACTGGTTTGGGTTGTGTCATCAGTGGTAGTGGTTGGCGCGTCAGCTCCAAGGGTTGTCCAGTAGGTGGTGGTATAGTAGATGGTAGAAGTAGTGGCTTGGTCTGGTGATACAAGTACAACACTAGTTTGGGTTGCACCGTCGTTGCTGGAGTCACTTGAGGAAGTCACCTTATTGATGGTGACAGGGGTACAGTCTGGGAATGGCAAGGTGTTGTTGCCAACATCGTTAGCATAGATAGTCTTGTACTTTGTAGACCATTGGTACCAGTCAATGCTTGATGGAATGTTCAGGCAAGCAAAGAAATTGGCACTTGTAAGTTTGTCGCCGTCGAATTGCAATTGAGTAGGATTGTTTTCTGGGTTGAATGACAAGCGTCCAAGTCTGATGTTGGCAGAGTATGGGAAGTCTCCAATCTGAGCACCAGCAACGCCATTGTTAAGATCCATTACTTGAGGATCACCACCAAGCGCAAAAATCATGGAGGCAGCGCCATCGTGCAAAGCCTGAAGAGGTCCATTAATAGAGCCATCATCACTAGTGGCAGTAAATGTGATGGAGTCGGCGGCTGCAAGAGTAGCGATGGTCAAAGCAGAGTAGGAAGCGAATCTCATTTTAAATTGAATAGTGTGTTTGTGTTGTTTTAAGCTGTGGTTGTTGTGTTAGTAGTTGTTGATGAATACAAAACATTATCTTGCGAAATCGCCCTTATTTATATTTTTTTTTACACATACAATTTCATGTTTTACAAAATTAGGTTGCAACATGGTAGATTTGCAGCCACAGTCCAATCTGTACTGCATCTCCTGCATCTTCGTGTGCTATTATTACATTTACGAATGAGCAATTACAAGTCGAATTCATCTATTTCATGGGTGTCGAATAGACGAGCTAATGAGTTGATGGTTTCTTGAGCTTAAAAACTTCAAAGTCAACTCAAAATATAGCTTCTGCCGCTCTTTGCTCAATAGGTACAAGATGGGTGCGATCCAAGACTTGTAGCTACTTGGCCTAAGGCACAATTTCATGTTTGCTACCTCGTGCAGGATTGACAGATTCTATTACCAAATTTAGACACAACTTCTACAAATGTTCACCTGCAGACGATTTTCGTAATTAAATTTGGATGCTATTGAAACATGGCAATCCTTTTTAGCAAGTAGGACTCTTTACGTGATCAAATCTTGAAACAGACAGGGCTCAGCTTCGATGCAGCACTCAGTCGTAAACATAGGTAATATTATAAAAATAGACGAAGGACTAGCGGTTAATGAAACCTGGGGTACGTCTGGATGCATCTATTACGTTAATTTGATGACTTCTTATCTTTGTACACAGAAAAACGTGTCAAGCGATGCATAACTTCAATCTGATCGCGTATACGTTTAACTCCGCAAAATCACTTTCTGTACTAATTGTGTATCGAGCTAACTCCTATGATTATAATTTTATATTTAGAGAGTAATATTTAGTCACAAATGAGCAAAAAGTGTGAGCCATTGATTTCGCTCAATTTTGCTCCAAAGCTATATTTAACAAGTAATAATTGAGATTTGAGGTAGATTTTAATGTACGGTCGAAATCAAGCCGTCATTATTATGAAAGTAATTTGCAGGCAGTCAAGGCCGAAATTTCAATTTCGAGAATTGATCCCGCAAATGCCAATGTCAAATCATCGTCCTTCGCTGGATGTAAGAGATTGTCTTATAATTCCTTAAATCAGGATGTGTAACGGTACTGTACAATGTCTGGTAATTAAGACAACATTTCCTGTAGTGTTGTATGAAGCGTCAAACAGATTATTAGACAAAAAACTTAGTATATTTATTTTTGGACATAACATATATCCCCGGCTTGCTGCGGATATAATTGAAAGCTTTGTCAGTAGCTCACACGCGTTGCATACCTAATTAACTTACTCCACTTCACACAATTCTGATCTATGGTGCTTAAATATAGATTCTCCACTTTATTTATTTTCGTAATTCAAGATTTTGTAGAGCTGCTCTAGATTTAGATTTTTAAATTATTGATAATGTTAAGCACAAGGGCCTCTTAGCGATGATACAATGGGAACCTAAAAATAAAATTAATCCTGTAATCGAATTAAAACTAATCAAGAAATTAAATATTTTGGCTGGGTTGTTTTTACAGCATTGTAAATGTTAGACCTACATCAGATTCATGGGGTCACATGGTGCTATCATCAAGTTACTCTGGCACCCTCATTCACCTAAGTCAACATCAAGACATATCTTAATTCCACTTAACACTTGTTTGAGTTTACATACCTTTTAAATCATTGGAACTTCCGATCCATATTTTCACATCAAGCCGTAATGACAACGTTCATGTCTGCTCAATCAGCGAGCACCAACTTGGACCAGGATCTCGGGTTGTCCCGAGAAGCGAAGTATCGCAAATCCGAGGATGAAGTAATTGAATGGATTTGCAAAACCTTGACGATTCCTCCAAATCAACAGGCTGAGTATTATAAGGCAGGTCTAGTGGAAATCCTTAAAGACGGACAATTACTTTGCCGAATTGGTAATTTATATGACCTCGATCGGTCTCCGACGAGTAAATGTCGTAATTCACGAATGCCTTTTGTCCAAATGGAAAACATTCTGTTTTTTCTACAGTTTTGCGAGATGGTTGGTGTGGCACATGATGAAATCTTTCAGACTGTCGATTTATATGAGGGAAAAGACCCATATCAGGTAATCGTCACATTGATGTCATTTTCTAGAATTGCACATGCTCTAAAGCCACATGTTTTTAAAACTGCTATAGGGCCCAAGGCTGTTCGTGTAAAACCCCAAGTCCCAGTAAAGCCCTTCAGCCTAAGACAATAAACTCAATTTTGAGATATTGCCTCATCGGCTGATTTCAATTAATTGATATAGACTTGCCTCATGGATAGGGGTTTTTGTAGAGAACTGGAATGTGTAATGTAGCGTTTTCCATGTTTGACGAGTCACGTCGCGATTTCAAATAATAAAGGATCTTACCATTAGATCCGTGCGCTCTATAGAAACCTGATGGGTTTACTGCTGGATGGTGCGAGAGTCTCTTATTTAAGCTAAATCATGATTTCACGTGAATGTAGACATCTAAGATATTGCAAGTATTCATGGCCCATCGAGGAGGCTTTGGATTTGGAGTTTCTAAACTTGAAAGTTGATTTCGTATGCAAGTACTTTATTCACGTTTAAGCAAATACTGCGAAGTCCACATGTTTCCAACTCATAATGCTTTCTACACTTCAATTGCACTCGCCTCGATGAATCAGGCTCTCTGATACCATGTTGCAGCTGCCTTAAAGATCAAATAAACAATTAATTTAAATTTTTCTTATTTTAATTAATCCGAGCGGTTCTGGGTTTCAGTAGATAAGCAATTCTAATTGCTCCCTATCATTTCATTGGAGCTCAAGAACATACCGAAAGTCATAAATACATTTTTTTAGTAACTTTGGCAACCTCACATTGCGCAGAATAATTTTTTTTACATCAAATTGTGTCTGACATTGACGTCTTGTTTTATTTGTTGAACGCTTGCCTGCAGTACCGAGATGCTCATCCCCATTTTTTTTGCAACTCATCACAGCTGCAACCTTCACAAGATCGATCAACAAAAATCCGTCTAAGTTATTACCATAGTGACCAAATTTCATTTCCTTTAATTCCCACTTGCATATTATAAACCTTTAAGTACATAATTATCCGCCATGTCATCAGATGAGCTCATTTGGCTGGTCATCAACAGACAGTTCTGTTCCTTCAAGATCAAGCCTGGTAAAGGAGACAACTTCTGCCGTAACGAGTACAATGTCAGTGGTATCTGCTCACGTCTGTCGTGTCCCTTGGCTAACGCCCGTTATGCCACCGTCAAGAACGTGGAGGGTAAATTGTATCTTTACATGAAAACCGCAGAAAGAGCACATACACCAGCCAAGCTCTGGGAAAGAGTTAAGTTGCTGAAGAACTATGCCAAGGCTTTGGAGCAAGTGGACCACCATTTGCAGTACTGGCAGAAGTTCTTGATCCACAAATGTAAGCAAAGATTGACCCGTTTGACACAGGTTGCAGTCACCGAAAAGAGACTAGCGTTGCGTGAGGAAGAACGTCATTACGTTGGTGTTAAGCCCAAGATCAAGAGAAGGGAGGAGAACAGAGAGCGTAAGGCATTGGCTGCTGCTAGAATCGAGAAGGCCATTGAGAAGGAGTTGTTGGACAGATTGAAGAGTGGTGCTTATGGAGACAAGCCCTTGAATGTCGATGAGAAGATCTGGAAAAAAGTCCTCGGGAAAGTTGACGAGCAAGAGGAGGAGGAGGAAGAATTTGATGAGGATGACGATGTTGTCTTGGAGTCGGGTGACGAGGACGACTTCGGAAAGGTTGAGTATGTTGAAGATGATGGTGACGATGAGTTAGTTGACATGGAAGATTTGGAGAAATGGCTTGGTGACGACTCCAGCTCTAGTGACGACAGTGATGCAGAGGATGAAGATGCAGAGGGCGAGGAAGGTGAGGTCAAGAAGTCCGATAAGAGAGCAGGAGACAGCAAGGTCAGCGACAAGAAGAAGAAGAGAAGAAGAGGACACGTCGAAATCGAGTACGAGGACAACATTCAAACCAACATTGCTGCTTAAAGAGATTGGGACGTCATGTAGCTATATTTCTACAAATTTTAATTGCATCATCACAAATACATTGATATTTTGACTTTTATGAACGTAAAACTGGATCCGTTGAGAGTACATCGGAAATTTTTTGACTCGAGTGATAAACTATATATAAGTAGGCTTGAATAATTTTTTGGATCTTCCCTCTGATATAGACAGCAAATGCTAGATAGAAGAGATTCATATATGAGTAAGTGGACATCAAAATATGATGCATCTAGCCATGCGCCATAAGCTCAATTAGAGAATAGACAATTGCAATCACAATAAATACCGACAACCGGTGATTTTTCTTAAAATAGCGCCAATTGTCGTTTCGACGGTGTCTCATTCATAATTAACCGCCCTGCAGACTCATAGACGAGGTCTGCACATAAAGGCTTCCATACTGGAAGTGCTCTTCGAGATGACCCATTCTACACGGTCGTCTAATTTGGTCAAATTCTCTTGTGTACTCCACGTTAAAGTTCTCACCTCCAACCCTCCACTGCGATGTCTGCCGGCAGCCATTCCGAGCATTCCCGCCGTAGATCGATACTAGATGTTGGCGGGCCCAATTCCATCAACAACTTTGCTTCTTCTCTCCAAAGAGCCCACATTTACATGGAACAAGCCATCAACGAAGGCGGCTCCTTGTACGGTTCCCCGGGATCTATGGACTTATCCCCGTGTACATCCCCACCTCCTGTGGTGCCTTACTCTGGCCCAGAAGACACACTCTCTGGCCATCACAATCAGAACTACGGGTCAACCCACGGGTCCACGCATGGTTCCACTCATCATTCCCATAAATCTGGAACTGGACATGGAAATGATCCATTCAACAACTTCGATTTTCCCCACGACGTAGCCTCTGCTAATGACACTCTTGCACCTGCCTTGATCCCGGTAAGAAGCCGGCGAGAGAGCATGTCGTCAACGATAGTAGGCTTTGGCTCCTCCACGGGTCCACAGACTGTATTCAATTCTGTAAACACACTCATGGGCATAGCTATGCTCTCTCTCCCCTTTGCGTTTAAATTAACGGGCTGGGTTTTGGCCTTAGTGCAATTAATTCTAGTTGCCTGGGTTACCAATAAGACTGCCAAGATCCTTGGCCTAATTCTCAAAAATAACAAACATCTACACTCCTACGGCGATATCGCCCATGCTTATGGTGGTAAGAAGTTCCATGCATTTGCTACTTGTACATTTACTTTGGACCTTTTCGGCGCACTCCTCTCTCTCGTTTTAATATTCGCGGACTCGTTTTCAATTCTCTTCCCAAACATCGATAGCTTCGTATTCAAGCTCTGTATTATCGGCCTCACCTTTTTCACCTCCTTCATGCCTTTATCGACTGTTTCATTCATCAGTTTGTTCGGAGTGCTATGCTCTGGTTCAGTTTTGGTTTGTATCGTCATTTGCGGCTTTATTTCTCCCCTGACACCTGGTTCGCTCTTGTATCCAGCTCCTACATCTTTATGGCCTACATCTTTCATGAACATTCTATTGAGTTGGGGGTTGTTCATGTCGCCATGGGGAGGACATCCAGTGTTCCCCGAGTTGTACAGAGACATGCGCCACCCGAAGAAATTTGATTCTTGCTGTAATACATCTTTCCTGTTTACTTTTTTTCTGGACTTTGCTATTGCTGCAGCTGGTTATTTAATGTTCGGGGCCCTGGCCAAAGATTCTTTGACTAAAAATCTCATGTCGAACCCCGCATACCCTAACTGGATTAGTCCTGCCTTCTGCGCTCTTCTCGCATTCCTTCTGGCCTCGAAATTGGCTCTTATTGTTCGGCCCGTAGTCACAGTGGCCGAAAGAATTCTTCCTTCTACTGACTCTGAGTACATCACGTACAAAAATGGCCAAAGAACACTGCGCACGCTGCCAAACGCGGTTATTGCACGAGTCTTGGTGTTAGGTACTCTTTTTGGCTTGGCCGTGTTGTTCACGTCTTTCGGAAAGATTATGGCATTTTTCGGAAGTGCAATTTGCTTCACTATCTGCATGACTCTTCCTTTGCTTTTCCATCTTAAATTTAACAAAGATGAACTATCCTTCTATGGCAAGGCTTGGACCATTTTCGGTGTGATTGTTGGAATTTTTGGCGCTATTGGAGGGACGTATGCTTCCGTTGTTATCGATGTTGCATGAAGCATAAGGATTTACAGACTTAATGAATAAGTGTAGCTTTCTTTTCATAAATGATCTGATCACATATGGTCCAGGTTGTATTCTTCTAAGCTTTGGAAGATCAACGTTGTATGGTGATGACGAATGCAAGAAGCATATTGTTCGTTTGTGCCTCTAAGCTCAAGTTACGCCTAAAGTTCCTTATTTGTTCAACTGCTGTTTTTACCGCCCGATTCTGACTTGTGCAATTCCAAAATCGTTTTTTGGTGGTCTAAATTTCCTCTCTATTTTCGTAAATAATAGAACATACCTGCGAAATCCATCAATTAGCTCTACTTATAAAACTAGAAACCTGATCCCACTCGAGACCTAATAGAAAACCAATTTATTGCAACATAATATTACACTACTTATCTCAATGAAAGCAATGACTGGATACTTAAGCATTGGCAAGTCTCAAATTTCCGCGAGATTGACTTCGCTTCAGCTGGCCTTTGTGGTGTATGGGTCTCCTCATTTGCAGCCACATCTTCATTGAGAAAAACCAGGGTTTTGATCGGAAATGGAAAAGATCAGGTGCTGCGATAGTGAAATTGCAATATAAATCTTTCACTGTTGTCCACTTAGCTCTTGATACTCCGAGTGGTAAACATAGAACTTTGAAAAGCAATTGCCTGAACAAAATCACCGTAAAGCATTTGCGCACATCGGTCCGAGCGCGCAACCGTCGCATTAGCACAATTTCCAAAAAGGTATTTGCAAAATTAATTATTTTAATTCAGTAACAACTTTCATATTGCGAATAACACTGTGTATCTATGTTTTATTGAATGAATTGAATATGTAAAGATAATTCGGATGAATTATAAACATTCTTTTAATCTTGCAGATACATTCTTAGTTATGAAATAATTTTCGGCCTAATTCTTAGACGTTTACGCTGTTGGAAATTGTAATCTTTGTTACAACTCACTATTTCGCCTTGACATCAGTAAAGGCCTCAGCATCAACGACTGAGCCCAAAACTCGGGAGATTACTGACTCATTATCGCAATTGGAGGGCTAGCATAATCTGGAATCGTTTCGGCTGATCTGAACCCCTGATCATCACATAGCTTCTTGAAAACGAGAAGATCAATCTTGTGGAAGGATTTGCGTGTGCTTTCATCATCATGCCACTTAAAACTTCCAAGAAAACTCTTTGTACCTTTTGGAATTAACTCTCGCCCTTTTGAAACACGAGACGTGATTGGGTCGTTCCTGAACGGGTGTACATACACCTCATTAATTTTCAGGTTAAAATGTTGACTTAAATCCCTAAATAAGCAGAAAAGATCAGAATTATTTTCCTTCATTGTATTATGGCTCGGAATTTATTAATCACTTTGTGGACATTAAGATGTTTAATTCCTAACTTAACAATTATCGCTGAGATTATTGAAGCAGCTAGTCTAAGATTTGGGCTTCTCTCAGCGGTTGCTCGATTTAGTGGCGAGTAGAAACAGGCCAATGGTTTTTTGACCATTTAGGTAGTAAAAGAGTCACACTCGGACAGATTCTGCGAGGGGCCATAAAGAGACTAAAGTCTCAGGGATAGAGATCTTTCCTGTAGATGTTGATGTTAATGAGTAATTCTTAAATGCTTAATAAGATGTTTTTCACATCAATATTATGACCGCGATCATAATTTTCTGCAACACGTCACGGAACCTGACCATAGTAGACAATACGACATGGTGTAAGAGCACAAACTGTTGAAACTTGGCCTCTAGTGAAGTTTTCTCACAATTTATCAGGAATGACTCGCAGCGACTATAGGCAACACTTAAAATTGCTAAGACGCACTAATGAAGCTAATTCGGCAACTTCTGGAAAAGTTGTTAATCCCAGCGGATATTTATAGCGTTCAAACCAAGCAGGCTAAAAGATCCAAGATCTCTAGCTTCAAATTTTCTACAGATGCATATGCAAGATTCCAAACTTGTGAAAATATAATAGCATCAATCATGAGTATCGCATTGATCCACTTTCCAAAAATTCATAGTTTCGTGTCTTCATCTTGTTTGAGTCTGAGCCTTTTCTAATTAGAATTTCATTTCTAAATGCGCGTCGGTTGAACAGAGAGCCACTTGTATGAAATCGGTGTCTCGAACACTTTGCGCCTAATGATATCGCTGTAAACAAATTGAAATTTTTAGTACTACACCAATTTGAGAAAACTGTTTTTATTTCAATTTTTGTTTGGCTCAACGTCACTATATAAAGCTCCTTGCGCGCTACCTTCTTCAAATTCAAGCGAATTCTAATCAACTGATGATTTCGAGAAGCACTTTTTCAGTTCGCGCTTTGGTGTTTTTTCTCGTTTTTGCTGTAGCCAAGTGCACTGCCTTGGCTATCCGCGAGGAACAAAATATCACTGGCCTGAGCATTACGTTCAAAGATGGTAATCCTATTGCCAAAATTGAGGGAATATCAAAACTGGCAAATGATGCGATTAGTTTCCTCAATTGTATTTTGAGAAATGGAATTAGCAGCGAATACTATTTGGCTATCTCTAAGTCACAAGACTTATTTGTCATCCCACCGCCAGACCACTCACAAACTGATGAAGAGAACGAAGTTTTGCGTCAATGCTACTATCTGGACTCTAATGGTTTAAGTATTATATTCAAGAGCGACTACGATACCAGTAATACAAAGAAAGTCATTGGACGTATTGTGGAACAGACCAGTCTCCAATTGGGAGCACAATTGGCCTCTATTCGCAGGAAATGGTCGCCTCTGGTAACCAAGGAAAAGCCTTTGAAAAGCAAAACCCCCACCATCAAACAATCATCACTGTCAACTTCCAAATCTTTATTTAAAAACCCAATATCGAATTTGTGGCCATTCCTGCGTCCCTCCAAAGAAGAGAGCGGTGAAGCCGATCGCCTCATTCCAGAAATTGAAGGACTTATCAAACAGGCAATCAATGCAATTAACTTCATCAAGTGCATTAAGAGAAATGGAATTAGCAAGGATTTCAACTTGGCTATAACCTTGTTGAAAGACTTGTGTGTGTTCCCACCTCCAGGGCATTTACAAACCTTTGCAGAGAAGGAAATTTTGGAGAAGTGTCACTTGCAGGAATCGAATGGTTTGAGCATCATATTTAGAAAGGACCACGATACTAGTGATTTAATGAAAATTTTTGGGCCTATTGGGAAGCAGAATCTTTTGCATGTGGGAGCTCAATTGGCCACTATTCGGAGAATGTTTGCCCGCCTGAAGCCCACTGAAAAGTCTTTAAGTACTTAAATTTTTACGAGTGCGTTTACTTTAAATATGTAGTTCACGTAAGCTTCACAGTAAATATCCACTGGGTCAATTTTACTGTCCAATTCTAAGGACGTAACCTCTTCACCACAAAAACAATTTTGCTTTTATAAGCATCATAAAGAATATTAGAGTAATTTCGAAAGGAATGGTACTCCTTTGAATGGGCTTTGTTAATCAATGATGACTGGAAGAACTCCTGACATCGGCGCTATGTTGTTAATCGAGTTACATGTGATACAATTCACAACTTTTGGATACCAATGCATCAGACTATTTTTAACGTGTTAATTGTGATAAGTGCTCTAAATTGAGTAGCATAAAGCAGAAATGAGTGTAAAACATTTAATTGGCTGTACTTGTTAATTTATTTGACCAACTTGAAGTAGCTTCCATATTATAATTACAGTTTTGTGGTTTAGGGCTTTAAAGAATCTAGAAAAAACTGTTCAATGTTTAAATATTTAACACATGGCGGCTAACGACCGTTGAACGACCTTTTCGTGAATAACAAATTCAACACATACATGAACATCAGATATTGAGGCACAATCACAAATCTATACACATGTTGACCGCGTTCTCGGGAATTAGCCTGACTCTAATAGTTTTGGGCTTTTGGGCGACAAACGCCATTAGAGGGAGTGGTCATGGCCGTGGAAGTTGAGGAGCTGGAAGGAGTTGCGCTCAGAGTAGTGCTGGAACTAGTGCTTGAACTAGCAGAAGAAGAGGTAGGCAATTTCGAAATTTTAAGTTGAGCCCTCTCACAGGACGAATCTCCATCAAATTCTGTGTCTGATATCTCAAGGATGCCATTCTCGCAAACCCAATAATAAAAATCTTTTATTTCAGAATCTGTAGTTTGGACAGGGGTAGCGTGGTTGTAGAGGAAAAGAACTTTGTCTAGCCCATAAACCAAGCCATAGAAGGTGCCGGCTGATTCAAAGCTTAACAATCCATTATCATATTCAAATGTAAATGGCTGGTCAGCGGCAATAGCGGCGCCCAGTTGTGATGTAGACAACGGATTCACATATTGATCCGCCCACCCACTTGGGTAATGCACGGAAATAGTGACGGGATAAGCAAGAGCAATGGCAATCGTGGCCAGCACCACAGTTAAAAACTTCATTGTGCGTGATAAATGGAGTGCTTAGCAAATTGAGTCAATCTGTGAGCTATTAGCTGGTATTTATACGCATTTTTACAGCTTCGATTTAATTGCCTACTGTGACCTGCATGACTGCCGCTGGATCTCTGCAGGATTTCTGCATGACGATGTTTCACTTTGATTTTTCGTTTACGCTCACTTTTTTCGCGATTTGAGCGAAAAATCCCAAATTATAGAAGATAAGGAAAATATGATTACAGTGAAACTAATCATTCGCAGCAGACTAAATTGTTCAGCCTTTCGCTGAGATTTATCATCTATGCGCGGCGGTCTAAACGGCTTGCCGCGAAACGCCTTTGAAGTCGTTGTAAGATCGGCCAAGCTAAAATCTTATTTTGTGCCATCAGACTATGAAAAATGCGGCTTTATTAGACTATTTAATGCACCACTGACTTGTCTTAGTTGCAATAGGCCTGCAGACGATTGTCCCGCCCGTTATTTCCTGAGATTTGAATTATGGTAAACCGTTCGAAAAAGACCTATACCAACCAAATAGTCATGTTCTGCGAATATTATCCAAAAATAGAAAAGCAATGGCTTTCCGGCTTATTACAACATTGAAAGGAAAAATAAAAAAGATTGCAGCACCACAATTTCACACATGGTCTCCCACTGCATTACTCAGTGTGGCTCTAAGTGGCTTGACTAACGTTGATCGGACGGGAAACAGTATTTTCCACTTGATATGGCCGCAACCGAAAGATAAGTTTTTTGTAGGTATATGTCGTATTATCGTAATGTTTTGTACCCCATATTGAATAAAGTCTATTTTTTCGTGGCCAAAAAAAACAGTTCACAAGTTTTTGATGTTCTACAGATCATTCGACGTACTACTGTTCTTTTATTACGTACATACAATTTTGTCTATCGATATCTTAGTATCTGATCAACAGCACTAAAACAGCTTACAGTAAGAAGTTACTCTCGGTCAATGGCAGCCTTCGATGGGCGCTTTGACCTTCTTCTGTCTCCTTCGGGCCCAGGGTGCATAGGCGTGAAGAGCATATGATCTTGCGACAGCTTTGCCAAATAGTCAGCCATCACCTGGGAGCCAGATGAGTACGCGCGTTGCGCAAACGCAGGCTTGAAATCAGCCGAGTATGCTCTGTTAAACATTCTGTCACCGGGCCCGTATGGCATACCTGCCTGTATGTATCCCATGTGTCTATAATCTGGCTGGTGCGCGAACTGACCATACATAGGTATAGCATACAGCGGGTCAACAGCGTCGTCGAAGTACGTGCCACGATTATAGTAAATTTTGTCATGGCGCGCGGGCTTACGAGGCCGCTGTGTTTTTGGGCTGCCCGTGCCGATAATGATTGCAATATCGTCGTCGACGGCGCTATCTGAATCGGAGTCAGAGTTGATATCTGAGCTTAGTTCCTTGCTCGCAGCGACCGAGAGCATTGCTTCTGCGAAACATTCGGTTTCTGGGTTGACATAATGTTTTTCATACTTTCCTATTTTTTGGGCGACGGGCTTCGAGTCCGCGCCTAGTTCTTTTTTGCCTTTCTTTTCGTTGGCCTCACCCTCAGCTCCTTCGGTACCTGCTTCTAGCAGGGGCAATGGCTCTGGATCGACGTTGTCTGTCAGAATACCAAATACCATTGCTGCTTCCTGCGAGAAGGAGTTCATGCGATCAGGACTGGATTCCTTTTCTTCTGCATCTTCAGTGTCTCCTACATCCAGGGCTTCATTCACGGCTTTCGGCTCACGTTTTTTGAAACTGAACTTCAAAGGGTTACCACATCTGTCCTTACCGAAACTGATATTGAAGTAGCTATATTTGTCGTAAAACTGACCCGCGTCACCGATTCTATGGGCGAGCTTCTCGCGGTCGCCAGCCTTGAAGCTGTCTACAAGATCAATGGCATCTGCAATATTGAGGAAATTCACGAAGCCACAGTTTCTTTTATGGTAGATATTCACCTGCTCCAATTCTCCAAATTGGGCAAAGTCACGACGCAACTCATCCTCATTGGGCAAAATTACATTGCCTGCACGGTCCTTACCCTTTTTGTAGCCAATATAAACGTTTCTAGAAGCACCTGCGGTGACAGCTAAAGCGATGTCACGGCTCAAAGGACCCAGATGGTTTTTACCCCATTTGACACAAACCTCGTTGCCATGTATAACCAACTGGTGGTACACCTGGTGCATCATGTAAAACTTGAGCGCCACGGCAGGGTCCACAAATGTGATGAAACAAATGTGCTTAGCCGGGTAACTCTTGATCCATTCAACGAGGCCGCCCGCACGGACGTTGTTGGCGATCTCCTCGATGGTGGTATTAGGGTGTAAGTTTCCAAGGAAAAGGGTACGGTTTTGAACGTTGGCCAAATCAACTCCGCCGGAGTTAGTCATTGGGGCTAGAACTCCAGGAACGGGTGGAACGACCAGGTTAGCGCCGCCAGAGCTGGAGCTAGGATGCGTAGAGGGATCGTAGTTCAAGGAGGAAAAGGATGCAGCCAGTTGGGCTAAATATAAATACGACGTGTTCTTCGTGAATGGGTCATGCATGTTATCGTGAATCAGGTTTAGAAGACCGTCTGAGTTGCTGGAGGAAACAGACACTAGATCATCCTCTGGCTGGTAAGGATCCAAGGACACCTGGCCCGGTTGGTATGGCTCAAAGGCTTCACTAACGGACGAGAGACCTTTGGTGTTGATGGGCTTCAAAGATGGATGACGGCCGTTATGGCCAGTGTGAGCGTGACCGTTGTGACTGTGGCTACTGGAATGTGGCGAATCGACAGACTCGGTTGTGTCTACTTCATCATCCTGGACCTCTTCAGACTGGGATCTGGAGCGAGACAGACGCTTTTTCAGTGCTGAGACATTAGCGAGCGACAGTGACGACATCAGATTGGAGCTTGCCGCGCTCTTGCGTCTGGCGCTCTCAGAAGTGATGTCAACACGGTCACAGCGGTCTTTAGCAAAGGCTACAGACGTGAAACAGAGTCTTGCGCCATCCACGACCAGCCCATTCGCATCCTCTCCCAACTGCTTCTTAATGGCCTCGTAGGCCTTAATGGAGGAGTCAATGGCAGTGAAGTGAACAGACGCATCAAATTCCACACTCGACGAGGTGGCTGTGATTTCCGAGTGTTCCACCTCGCCGAAACGACTACATTTATCCTGCACGGCAGTTTTCACAGCAGCTGTTACGGCGTTCTCCTCGTCAGAAAGCTCCAGACCATCAGGCTTAACAAAGACGACTCGGAACGAGACAGCACGCGTAGCATTGCGCTCCTGAATATAGTTGAGGGTCTTGACTTTGATGAGGTCCTGATTATTGAGACTATTGCCCAAGGATTCATTGAGAGAGATTTGGAGATGTTGCGAGCCCTTCAACCTTTCTTTGAGCAGACGCAAATTACTCTGGTTTTTGGCGTAACGCAGCACGAAAATCACTGAGATTTGGGTGTTGACGAAAGAAATGCTACAAGACTTGAATTCCTCTTGCAGTTTCAGCCAATTGGGACATGGAGTTGTGAACATCTTACAGTACTCAATTGGACCCACGTCGATTTCATTTAGGAGGTCAGTGATAGACACATCCTTGTTGATATAACGCAACATAACTGTTCGAGACAACTTCAACTGCTCCATGCTGGTCAGATGCGGGTGGTGTTGCGCTACATAAGGTAGCACTGGCAGCGAATGGGCACGGAGAAAGGGTGGAGGGCCTATAACTGGACTAGAGTAGGCAGGTGTTGCGTAGACGGGAAATCCGCGGCTGGCGTGGCTGCTATGGCGCGGCAGCGGCGGTTGCAGCGCAAGAAACGTCGCGTGCCCCATGTATGGCGATGGCGTCGCCAAAAGATTAGAAGGTAGCATGGGAGTGTAAGGGAAGTCCACAGGCGTCATGGGAACCAGTTGCGCAGGGTACATGTAGTGGTAGGGCGCGTGGCCCGGGGCATGTCCATGTGGGTGTTGCGGCATTATCATTTGTGGGTACATTTGAAGCTCGTGTGGCTTGTGTGGTGGAACATCTTGGTGCAAATGCGTCTGGGACGAGGCCTTACTCTTGGAGTAATGTCGGGCTCCAGCACCGGGCTGAGGAGACGTGAGTCGCAGGCTTGTGTTGTTGGTATGATGATACGTCATTATGGGATGCAAGTTAAAGATGAGAAGTTTGAAAGGGATGTGTAATGGATGTGATAAAAATAACGTGTGATAGGGAATTTTTCAGCCAAACGAGTTGAAACGAACGTGACTATGTGGAAAAGGGGACGACGGGATTAACCTGAAAAGCCAAAGATGGATTAATTAAGAGTAAGAGTGTGTTTCAATTCACTTCGTCGAGTGTTCGTACGACGTGTACACTTGTTGTTGGTGGAATATTGGACTACCACTTGAAACAAAAGAAGCAGCTCTAGGTAGTATGAAACGGGGGAGCAGAGAAGCTTTTGGAAGTTTTGATCAGGGAACAAACAAAACAAAAGATCTGAATACGCGTAGTACTATATGGACAAGTGACGCAGAGGGCGAATTTTTCCAAAAGCAAGGGTTTTCGAGTTAGGAGCGTTAAGTAGCCACGGTTCTGGGGCTGGTTAGTGGCTCTACGCGCGAAAACGGACCAAGAAGGAGTAAGGACAGCTGTTCGTAGGAGAAGTTTGCGTGTCTCAGCTTCTTTCCGGCAAAGGCTTTTGCTCTTTTTCTTCAGATACAGTGGAAAAGGAAAGCCTTTGGATTCGGGACAGGGATGCGCAGGACTTTGTGGCTAAAGGTGACGTTCGCGGGTAGATTGGGTGTGCGTGGGAGAAGAATGTTAGAGTGAAGTACGCAAAAAGGCCAGCGTGCATGTAGACGTGGTAATGCAGGTGCAGCAGGCGCTTGTATGCATGTTTCGGACTGCGTTCGGTCCATGAGAAGCCCAAAAGGGCGTCTACTATGCAGGCCCCGAAGGGTGATATGACCCTTTTCCCACACATGTGTTAGCAGCCCTCTTGATCCCCACGTCAGTGATCTTGGCGAGAGGGTGCCCTCCCTTCCTGGTGAAACATTAAATTACGGGGTAAATTAAGGTATTTAAGAGTCATTTATTAGGACGTCTGTTATAATTTAGGAAGGTCTAATACAAAGTCGGAGATCATTCTTTCCCGAATGTGAAGCAATGCCTATGTAAAGGCTGTTCCGATGCAGAACGACGTAACTCGCCGCGCCCATGAGCTGTCATCACGCTCTCCTAACGATACTTACCTCAAATCGGAAATTGCTAGGCCGATTCAAGTAAATTGTGCGTATTTCGATGAAAAATAGGCTAATGACGAAAAAGTGATGAAGAAGGTGCACATTATTTCAGGGTCTTTGGAATTGAGTTTCGTGATCTATTTGCGTGTTTCTGTTTAGGATTCTGGCCCTCCGCAGGAATCCCCAACTAGTCTCAATATACAAAACCACCAATTAATAACCTCACTTGTAAGTGAAATTTCAAACCTCGCTTCGAAATATGATTTGTAATTCTAACTCATAATCAAAATAAGATTTTCAAGGTTCCCTCTTTGAGCGTGTTGCTTGGAACATAACGGCCTAAAATTAGGCCGATCAGAAACTGAAGCCGATTCGGATAAAGCGCAATTTCATTTAGAAGTGGACCAAACTATGGACGTGTGGGTGCAAACCATGGAAACTTTGCATTTTTCTTGGAAGCATAGTTTATTGAATGAGCACGACTCCTCGTTTTCTTGTTCCATTGGCCACCGTAGTTGGCCGTTTCGCCCGACATTCTTATCAGAAACCACTGCCCGACTTACGCGTAGCACAAGTTAGGCCCCTCAAGTATCCAGTTCTTAAAACTTTTTTCGTATGGCAAAATGGACTGATTTCTTTGTCCTTCTCAAAATTAAACTATTCTTCAATTGTTTCGCGTTATTGCTTCGTTGGATGGGCAGCCTTGATTTCTCAACTCCGAATCTCTCGCATCTGATCTTAGGAATTGCGCTTCCGCACCACGTTGAAACTGCTCTATGCTAGGGATATTCTATGCGCAAACACTGACATAAAGTTGTTGTTTCTGAAACGGGCCCTATGGTTTCCCAGCAGGTATACATAATTGGCCACAGTCTCTTTGAAATCATTTTGGTTAAGGAGGTTTTGTTCCAAATCTTGTTATATGTCCGACCAGTCCTGCGTTTACCGCTAGGCGGCCATAATTCCAGAAATAGAAATTCTAGAAATCCTCCAACACTTTTTTGAAGCAACACCGCGGCCCTTTGATTCCCAAACCGTGAGTGTATTTTAGTATCGGCTTCAAATGCTCTTTACAATTTTCCTTTTGTAAGTTACCTACGTAATTATTGACTTTTTAAGTCCAGGCCAATTTGACATTACTTCTACAGGCCAATCAGATCTGAAAAGTGTATAGAACATTGTCGCCCGCAGTCCTCCATGCAGCATGTATACTCTCAGCCGTTGCAATTTTAGCCGACAGGCGGTGGTCCGTCAATTTCTCGCCGCATGTGCTGCTAATCACTGGGATTGGTCAGCACACAAACATGTGCCTCTCGGTTGATTCTTTTTTTGTGCTTTCACCAAATGGGAACCCTTGGTTGTGGACATAAGTCTTGCAATCGTGGAGGAGTATAGCCCAATGTGTTGTTGAGTATTAAACCCTCGGGTCATTTACATATGTGAAGAACCGTCGGAGTGTACTTCTCGCTTAAATTGTGTCAGAATATAGTCTTCTTCTTGAGTTATGCATCGGACTTCTTGGATTTTAAGGCGTTATGCGACATTTCATTTTGTACGAGCAGCACCACTCGCTTCGGAAATGACGTAGGCAAAACTTCAAACTGATTTATAAAGGCTGCACAGAACAATCTTTCTTTGATTCGTGGTGATCTCATCACATACAAAATTTTATATTAAGAACGGTTAGGAGAAAACTTGTTTCTTGACGTCAGGCCTCATCACCTTGTAGAGACGAGGTACACTCCCATGTGTTACAGAGATCGTTCACCCTCGTAAGTACGAGCAGAAGAAATAATTTTGCGACTGGCGGGAATTTACGTTCATCTTGCCTCTTTCGTGCAAAAAGAGATGTCCGGATCTACTGGTCTTTTTGATAATTGGCACGCCTTAAAATATATCAAATGCCGCAGCGTATGGCTCGCTTAAGCCATGCAAGGAAGCCGCTCCAACGGCTTGCTGCAAGACCATGCGCGGCTTCCTAGGCTCATAAGTAATTACGATGCTCTTCCGGCTTAACTCCTCTTGTTTTCTCCGAAGTGTTTACCGGAGGGATTTGAAATTGTGATAGATCGCGGCCTCTTGAATTTGCAGGTGTTCGGCATTAACGGCTTTTTCCGAAATTATTCAAAGGCCCTTGAAGTCGACCTGAAAATATGAGTGTTGAAATCTTAAAAATCAGGTCGAATCGCTTATTTTCTGAAATTAAACAAAAACCAGAAGAAAAAAAAAACACTAGTTTTTTAACGACGAATGCCAAATCTATAATAACTCGCTGTCGTTGAGCTGCGATTATGTGATTGAGTCGATACCAACGGCTGAGCCCACGCGTGAATCTATGGCAACACTCGTCGCTTGCAAAAAAAATTGATGCCTACCTATCAAATGATATTGGCTTTTCGACAATTTTTTGTGCGGCAATCACAAATCTTCCGAATTTCGAGATCTGTTTTTGACACTAGAGATTGTCGAAATTAGTCAGTTTTGTGGAAAGTAGACGGTGAAAAAAAACCTTCCAAAAAATTCACCATATTTTACCTGTTGTAACTGAAACGGCGATTGTTTCAAGCGTTGGTTCTCCGTTGCAACTTTGGCATTGTCTCACTAATGTATGTCCCACCCCTGAGACCCTGTATGAGAATACTAAGCTTAACTTGTGCCACACAAAAATACACAATTTTTAAAATGAAATTCAGGGACATTATGGACTTGAGATTTGCTTCTTCCATTACACACCCATAAACCCAGATCAAATCATTGTGTTTACTTGTTGCGGACAAGGACAACAGAGCAGCGTCCTTTCTGCAGTACCGCCCTCTCACGCAGGCCATCACTGGGCCATTTTTTCCTGTTATTATTTTCTCACCCTTTTCTACAAAACCTAAGCCAGGCTTTTTGAGAACAAAACCCAAACTCCGTGCACAGTTAGAAAAAATGGCCACTACAGAAGTCCCAACTTTCAAATTGGTCCTCGTCGGAGACGGTGGTACCGGTAAGACCACTTTCGTCAAGAGACACTTGACAGGTGAATTCGAGAAGAAGTACATTGCTACTTTGGGTGTGGAGGTCCACCCATTGGGCTTCCACACCAACTACGGTGAGTTGAAGTTCGACGTCTGGGACACCGCCGGTCAAGAGAAGTTCGGTGGTTTGAGAGACGGTTACTACATCAACGGACAATGTGGTATCATCATGTTCGACGTCACCTCCAGAATCACCTACAAGAACGTTCCTAACTGGCACAGAGACTTGGTCAGAGTCTGTGAGAACATCCCAATTGTTTTGTGTGGTAACAAGGTTGATGTCAAGGAGCGTAAGGTCAAGGCTAGAACCATCACTTTCCACCGTAAGAAGAACTTGCAATACTACGACATCTCTGCCAAGTCCAACTACAACTTCGAGAAGCCATTCCTTTGGTTGGCCCGTAAGTTGGTCGGCAACCCTCAATTGGACTTTGTTGCCTCCCCTGCATTGGCTCCACCAGAGGTCCAAGTTGACGCTGACTTGATGCAAAAATACCAGCTGGAGATGGAGCAAGCTCAAGCTATGCCATTGCCTGACGAGGATGATGCTGACTTGTAATTGTGTGTGTCGTTTATCGTCGCCTGTACACCTTTTAGCTGGTTGCTTCGAACTATGTATTGAATAAACTGGCTTCTTAATGTGCTGTAGGAACGTGTGAAGTAGAACGTAGAAGTTAATTTAGTTAGTAGATGCTGAATGTTAGGCATATTTATATTTGGCATCTCTTTGTTTATGTAATTCGTTTCTTGTCTCTTGTCCGGATGTATTGGATCTTCTTGACATCAGCGGGTTGATCTACGAACTTGGGTAGCTTTTCTCAGTCATCAATGTGGAAAATGAACTCTTCCCATATTATCTATCGTGCATGCCAATGTTACTTGATTGCCCACAGAGGTCATTTATGACAGCGGCAACGTAAAAGCATACCCTAATTCCTAGAAAAGGCACACAAACAAAATCTTCTAAACGACTTTGTTTAAAATAAAACGATCCCTAATTTGACGCATGATAGTTTTTCGCACGATACTTTACTTATGACGTCTACCAGTTAACCTATTACGTCTACTCACTGACACTACATTTGTCTACTCCCTGATTGGTCTATTCATTAAGTCATACATTTACAATTATCCGCTCATATTTGGGCACTTCACCTTAGTTTACATTAAATAGCGGGATTCAGACGTGCTACGTGCACTTCAATCAGATGGGTGTACTCATCAGTGAAACGAAGCGCAGAGGGTGGAGGCGGCGGCATTCCGTTCAATGTGGGTGGTGGAGGAATGCAAAACGGCTCTTCTACGTCATCGGCACGTTTAACTAGGAGTCGTTCTTTCTCTCTCTGTTTCTTGATTGCATACTCGTGTGGTCCTGGCACAGGGGAAGCTAGGTACTCTAGATCGAGGTTGTACTTTGCCTCAGAGCCGTCCCAGATCCCTAGTTGTTTGGCCTTTGTCTCATAATATGTACAATAGAAGCGAATGTGGTTTTTTCCCGATAGGTGCGATTTCCTCACACTAATCTTGTCGTGGGTGAGATATGATTTGCAGTAGTCACAGTAGTACTTGGGCATCTCTAACTGTTTTGGGCTGAAGCCTTCGGAATTTCTTTAGGGGTATGTTGATTGTTTTGAATTAGCGATTGTGATTTTGATGCAAGTATTTCTATCTCGTTCGTGATGTATTAGGTCAAGATGCACGATTCGATTCAAGTGGAAGAGTCCCCATAGTACAAGACTTGTCTTCACAAAATCGGAGTACACAGAATCTGAGATGTGTTTTGATGAAAAATTCCACACCTTTTTTTATTTAGTGTTTATAATTATAAAGTTCGGTCTAAACCCTCTACACACTAGTGTATCTTTGGCATTGAATCGATGACTTTTGGTAAGTCACTTCTTGAAACTTGGAATACCAACGGGTAAAAGACCCTTTTAAAAAAAATGAAAAAGAATTAAGTTGAATGGGAGTATTTTTAATTGGTAAGAAACATTATAAAGTGTAGCGTTGCAGAGATGCAGAGGCACAAGCCGTTTGGAGCAGGTTATCAAATCGAGTATAGTTTTCGAGGAGGTATGTGCTGGTTCAGCAATGACTAATATTTACATTTTTTAGCTTACCATACTATTCGTAAATATTAGGAATGAATCAAACAGGGAGAACGGTTTATTTGCCCATTCAGCCTTGGGTCCGCGATAGCAGCTTGAATTGATGCAACAACTTCAACAACGTGCAACCAAATTAAATACAATATTGATATTTGCGCGACAATCTGATTTCTTTCAATTTCAAAACCTTTAAGTATACTAATTCAAGCTCGTTGTATGGCTCTTGCACAATGCACCCCAATCGAAACTCGCACCATCACAACAATTAAAGGCAGATTAATAGAATAAAAAAAACGTCCCTACAATGAAAAAAGTCACAATTTATATCGCTCAAGCAACTCCACTCACTGTTCCCTATTTATTGGCTGCAAATATACTTCGGCCTTTAGTCACGTGATCTCCTCCTCATCCAATCATGCGTGCCGCTCACCTCACCCTGGGTAGCTCGGTTCGCACACGCTGGTCGCCTCTCTCGGTGATGTCTTAACAATTTACCAAAAGGTGTGAAATCCAGTTAAGTTCAATTACGGCCATGTTCAAGCACACGATTGTATGTTAGCTCGGTCAGCGGCGGTAGTTCTCGCCGGCCTGATTTACCCTGAGAAATGAATTTTCCCTCAAACCCTTTGGAACATATACATTTGAAGAATACATTCCACAACTCCTATATGTGCCAGGAGAAGTACCTTTTCTCAAACAAAAAAAATGATCTGCAATTATATTATCCAACAATCCCTTTTTGAAAGAATTCTAGACGTGTCACTATACTCTAAGAGATGGTTTAGTCAATAAGTCTAGATTCCAAAGATGCAAGAAGATACGCAAGAACACAAGCCAATAGTAGCAGGGATACATTACGATCGAAAATTGACTGATTCAAGACGGACGCAAACAGTTTTCAACAATTATTATCTTCCTTTGTGAGCTATATCCCCTAATCTATTCAGATCCTTAGACCCCACCAACTTTGATTCTACCTCATTTCATTTTCTCTTCAATTGAATACTAACATCCAGCGCGCTTTGTCATCCAGAAGATTGTTTGCTTCTACTCGTAGAAGCAACAACTTGATTTCTGACTTGTATGTGCAACAAATTAAGCAATTCAAGCCATCTGTCAGTGTTGCCGACGACAGCGCCGTCAAGGCCTTCCAATTGCCAACCAAGCCTGCTGCTCCTTCCGATGAGGTGAGCGCCGACGCCGTTGCTCAATACGAGGCTTCCGACGTCGAGACTGCTGCTGCTCCATCTGCCTCTTCCGAGCCAGCTGTTGAAGAGGACTGGTTCGTTTTCGAGGAGGAGAAGGACGAGCACCACTAAACAGACCGACCATGCATTTTAGCCTACTAGAACCAGAAAAAAGATCACGTTTGCAACGATTGTAAAGGAGTCATATAGATATTCAATCAACCACTCCAGTAAAGACCTGTAGTAAGAGTTTGTAGTCGCTGAGAGAGAACATTGGGATTTCGTTTAAATTTTAAATCAATGAAATATACTCAACTCCAACCCCAAAGTCAATTCTTCCTTGTTCTTCAAATTCTTTCATTTATTCTCATTCATCGCAGCACTAGAATGAGTTAAGACTGTAGTGCATACAATACGACTTTTCAAAACAAACCCAACTTCATACCCTAACTCCTCAAAATTCACCTTCTTTGTCATTAATGACTGAATTTCTCAATGTGGGCGCGATTCGTAGCGCGGCTGATTTGCTCAATTCAACTCTTGTGTCTAAAGGCTTTGTAAACCACGAGCTCTTGTTCCCTACCATAGACTGGTCCACTTTAATACAAGACCAACCAGAAAAAGCGGCATTGACCAAATTAGAAACCCGTGAGTCTATTTACAATAATGATAAGAATGTAATTAATCTTCTATACTCCTTGACGCAGTCGCTAGACCGCCACACGGCGCAACAGAGAGCTTTAAATATGGCTCTAGAGAAGAAGGAAAAGACAATTGAACAGCTAAGACAAAAGGTGAGTCTGTTGGAGCTGCGCGCTCAAAGCTCTGAAAACAGATTGAATAGAACCGTACGTGTAGACCAGGTAGCGTTAGAGGAGCGAAACAAGCAATTGTCGCGGCAGAACCGGGCTCAGTTGCAAGAAATAACACGTCTTCGGAACTGGAATACAGATTTGCTGGCTAAATACGATGTGGAGCTCCGTAAAAAGACGTTCGAGATATCTCAGCTCAAAGACAAGCTTCTAGATACTCGGAATCTATCCACTACTATCACCTACGGTAAGCCGATGAAATTGGGTAGGGAACCTGCTGGCAGGACCCCTATCGTGAGCCCACATCTAATTTATGACAATAAGCCGGTTCTAAATGTAGATACCCAACTGCGGCTTGAACCTGACACGGCTTTGAGGGACGTTGTTCGAGAGGAGTATGACGAGATTGCAGCTCAGTTGTCGGAACTTCTCGAGAGTCTAATCCGAGAAAATGGAAAGTACGTAAGTTTTTGCAATGCACTCGCAAATTATTTTGCTTTGCTCAATGCAGAGTTGGCCGATTCAATAGCCGCTGGCCTGCTGCGTGACCAAATTCCGAACCCAAAGAACTATATAGATTTGAAAAAGATAGGCGAAAAATTGGTAGATGAGGTCGAGCCATTTGAGACGGTATCTGGGCCACTTCTCTCTAAAGCAAACGAGAATTACCAGTGCCTCTTAGAGCTTGTGGCCATCATCCGCAACACTAACGGAAAGGGTCAGTATATCGACTCTGACCCTAATAATGATATCTTGAAGCGTCTTCAAGACGAAAACAAAGGCTTGAGAGACAATTTAAGCGAGGCGATGAATGCGATAGATGGCTACAAGAACTATAAGCTGAGAAGAGAAACGTAATGAACACCGAGAGATTGAAGTATGTAATTCTTATAGGCTAATTTATTATCGGACGATTCGCCTTGATCTTCTATTGTGTGTTTAGTGTTTTCTGTAGACTCTGCCGACTTAAATTGCACAGGGCAGATAGTGGCAAGTATAAAATATAAGTCCTGTCGCTTTAACCAAAGTTTTTCTTTGAAACCTTTTCGCTTTCACTTTTCCTTTAAATTGCTTATTTTAATCCTCAGAAGATATGGTTTTCTATTCGTTGCCCTACATAACCAGAATGTCGAAATATGAAAACTTACCTAACATGAATATATATCTCAGGACGGTAGATGTTAGTAAGTTGCCCAAAGAAAGTAGTTTGGGGATCGAAAAGCCCTTGGAAGAAGTCCTGGCGGCACATTGTAAGAGGAGTTTGGACTTGAACCGGACGCTACGCAAATTTCACTCTGAGGTCAAGAGATATCAAAAAAAGCACCTTGATAGTCGACAAAGAAGGCATAATTTGAGGCACAGCCTGTCTTACTCCGACGACTCTACCCCTCTTTTATCTCTGGACTTCTTGAACTTAAGGCTCCAAACAAGTCTGCTAGCTGCAATGCAGAGGCCAGCGCCTCGAAATGATTCTTTTGCCAATCGAAAAATTTAGTGTTTTTACTGATGTGTACAAAAAATACATATTGTGTCGTATTCAGCCATGATTTGAAAACCAGTGATCCACTAACGCATGGATGAAGATTCAAGAACGAAGTATCATGATAGGTATCAATAACAAGCTAATTCATACAATTAAAGCAAGCTCGTGTTTGGAAATTTGGGTCTGGAAATTTGGGCGGCTGAAGTCTGTCCTAATCTATTTTAAGATGGTCTATGTACTTTAAGAACTGTACTTTGAAATGAAGATACAGCAGAAAACTTACCAAAAAAAACCCCCACAAGAATATGAAAACACCTATCCATCGTGTAATCGGCCGCCTCACAGCCTCTTTGGTGATCAGGGGTCTATCAGGTTATGGCAAACAAAAGCATTCAGGTCTTTTCTGTTTCCACAAATAAATGTCATAATAATTTATTTAAACGTCTCGTTTCAAAAGTAAATTGAGACATCAATTTGTGATGATTCGTTGCTCGTGTCCAGTTTCTTCACTCTCGTAATTTTTCACTCCTCGCATGCGATTCAGGGCCCCGTCTAGATCCGAAACACCTATCCCGACAACCTCCTCCAGGTGAAGCAGCATCAACAAAAACGCGTCTCTCGCAACACCTCTGATTTCCATACGCGCAACTAATCCCATCTGCTCAATGAGTTTCTTGGATCGCGAGGATGTGGACGGAATCCGTCTCTCGTGGAACAATGTCCCTAAGTCTAAGCTACAGCATCAGCGAAATGTTGTGCCATTGACGGCACTCTATACGCCCTACAACAACAAAAGCGAAGTCCCCGTTTATCCAGAAAGTGCCCTGTTGTCCTGTCGCCAATGTAAGGCGTTTGCGCATCCGTATGTTAACATAACCCAACGAGGTAACGCTGCATGGGAATGCCGCTTCTGCCTGTTCCAGAACGGGCTCCCCGTGTCTCAGGATGGCCTTCAGCATCCAGCGCTTTATTCTGGCAATACCACTATTGAGTATATCACCAATAGACGTGCTCAGCTTGGTCCAATTTTCCTATATGTGGTGGATACATGTTTTGAGGGAGATGACATCGAGGAGGCTTACGCTGCGCTACGCGAGTCTCTTACGTACTCTGTAGCACTTCTCCCATCTGATGCGATGGTGGGCTTCATCAGTTTTGGCCGCAATGTTCTGTTGCACGACTTTTCGTCCCCACATCATTCCATTGTGTTTAATGGTAACAAGCTGTATAAATTGGAAGAGATACAGACCTACTTGGGTCTCAATAGCACTAGCAACACCAACAATGGCGGCTTGGGAGTCATAGGCTCGAAGTATCTAAATCGTGTTGACCTCGTAGAGTACCAAATCGGTACAATTGTAGATCTGTTGCTAAACAACACGTTCCCACATGTTGAGAGCGATAGACCCATGCGTGCCACGGGATGCGCAATGAAAATAGCCAGCTTGACCTTACAAGCTCTTTTGGGTCGTGGAATCGCCGCGGGCGGTCACGTCTTGTGCTTTGCTGGCGGCGCGGTCACTCATGGACCAGGAAAAATCGTGGATGTGCCCAAAAAGGAGCCCCTTCGTTCCCATCACGATATAGAGAAGGCAAAAGCTGCTCAGCTTCCCAATCTTTCCGGTGGCGTCGCGAAAGTGAACCCGCTGTTGTGGACAGAGGCGAAAAAATTCTACAACGACATCGCCGACATCTTGACTAGGATGGGAATATCCATGAACTTGTTCATTGGCTCTTATGACCAAGCTGGTCTCCATGAGATGTCTGTGGTATGTTCTAGAACCGGCGGTAGTGTGGTGTTGTGTGACTCTTTCAGCACAACCTTGTTTAAGCAGAGTCTCATTAAATTTTTTGAACGAAACGGAAACTCGCAAAACGATGACGAGCCTTCTGAAAATGACGACGACTCGTTCTTGAATATGGCTTTTGGCGCTACCCTCGAGTGTCGTACAAGCAACGACATGCAGATCCAAGGTTTGATTGGCCATGCGTCCGCATTACCTGTTCGTGACGATAAGTTTGCAAAAGCTTGTTTGTCCCCCATCGTTATCGGTGAAGGCAATACCAACGCATGGAAGTTGTGTTCTGTAAACCCACAATCTACTTACGCCATTTACTTGGACAAGCTCGACACTAGCGCGCCTGGCTACACCTTCATACAATTCACATTTCATTACCAGCATCCAAATGGCGAGTACCGTATCCGTGTGACGACTGTGTCCATTCCCGTTATCCATGACTCCGATAGTCAAGCGCTACTCAATGGATTTGACTCCGAAGCGGCGCTTGTCGCCATCGCCAGGGCGCAGATTGAAAAACTCCATGCGCCTGGCAAAAGCATCTGGACGCTGACTTTTGACAGCTCCGACATTAATAAGCATTTAGACAAAATACTTATAGACTACTGCACGCAGTTCTCCAATTTCCGAAAGGGTGATCCCTCATCTTTTTCGATCTTTGACCAGTATTTCGACCTCGCGGGAAAAATCTATCATTTGCGGCGCTCTCCGTTTATTCGTGTCTTCAACAGTTCTCCTGATGAGACCAGTTTCTACCATCACCTTCTCATGCACGAAGACACCTATAACTCCACGATCATGATCAAGCCAACGCTTCTATCCTACGATATTGATACCTTTGGCGCTCCAGACGAGGAGGGTAACGAGTTTGTCGATCCTGTGGCTGTTGAATTGGACTCCAACTCTTTAGGCGACAAGAAGATTCTCCTCTTGGACTCGTTCTTCCAAATCCTCATCTATCACGGAAAAACTGTTGCTGCATGGAGAAAGGCAAATTACCAGAACATGCCTGAGTATTCGCTATTCAAGCGATTCTTGCAGGCACCAAAGGTGGAGGCGCTGATGATTCTCGCTGACAGATTCCCTTTGCCGCGGTTTATTGACTGTGACGCCGGAGGCTCACAGGCGCGGTTCCTTATTGCGCGGCTAAACTCTTCTACGAAATACAACTCGAATCCTGACTTCAACGGTTCAAACATTTTGACTGACGATGCCAGTCTTGCCGAATTTATGGACCAGTTGAAGCGTAGAATTGTGGGTTAGGTTGTCATTGGCCGTAAAAGCTTGTAGAAGGGTTGGATTTGAAAATAGGTAGTTGGTAATAAAATTAATAGGTGATATGTTTCCATTTATTATTTTGCTAGAATTTAGTTAACAAATTTCTCTACGGTGCAATTCCTTCATAGTGAGTAGTCTGGCTGCAAATTATCAAAGTCAAGCCAAAGAGAAAATGGAATTCAAAGATTACAGGGACGAACAAGAGAGGGCTCGAGAACAAAGCTGCTAGAAACGCTTAAAGTGAAATAATTCTTGACACTTTCGGCTCCCCCTCATTATGTTTTGCCGGTGTTGAGTACAGATAGGTGTCTCACTACCGCATATTCTATACATTCTGTAGAGACCTCATAAAGGACATAGTCTATTTTATCTTGATTAACACGTGACTGTTAATCATACTATAAATACAGTGATCTTTCCTTATTATTTAAAAACGAGGAAGTTTATATTTTGTATATTTACGATAAAAGCCATAAACAAATAAATAATGCATAATTCAAGGTCGCTGTTCAACTCCTGGTTTCAACACGTTATGAGCCCTTTTCGCGAAGACAATGATCTTGCTTACTTTAATTTTGGAGGTCAACTTGTGAGCTCAAATCTAGTGGGCCTATGGAAACTATTTGTGTTCGAAACTTTGGAAGTACTGGCTCCTCCTATCAATGCATACTTGCAAGACGGATTCGAGAAATTGTTGAAACTTAAACCCGCCTATGTCACTGTCGATAACAAAGAAGATTGCATCAACATCTGCGATAAAGCATTGGACCAATTGTTTAAGAATGCTATCCACAGAACCTTGATAAAGTTCTGCATGCCACCAGAAATCTCAAGCTATCTCGACAGATCAGCAATCCTTAAATGGTTTGAACTAACCGCAAGTGAGAATGAAGTTGTAACTGACAAACAAGTACTAATTGCGGACTTCTGCGTAAATCTGAGAAATCAAGTGCGAAAGGAATATCAATTCCTTATTCAAGAGTACATCGTATTTGTTGATTATGCCGTCTACTACTTAATAGAACTTCTCAAAGAAGGGTACACTACGGATAATTTAACAAAAGTAGTTAACTCACGACGGATCAACTATCCGACGGGCACTTTTCAGATGAGACGTACTTTCAATGAACTCTTAAGATTTCTTCTTCATGAGAACAATTGTGTACCAACTAGATCCTTAGTACCTTCGACTCATTTAAAAAACACTAAGAAGAAAGGAAAACAGACTTATAAGAAAATCAACATTAAAAGTGGAAAGAAATCTGAAAGAGAGAATAAGACCTTGAGTAAGAAGGAAGATTTACACGAATTTACGTACGCAGGATACACGGTGGTTGTTAAACTCCTGGATCCAACAGCCGGCGTTTATATGCACCCTTCTCCACATTTTTGAAAAATTCAAGGTCAGTCATGCTCCACAATTAGTCACTATGAAACGAAAAGCCAGTTTTGATGAGAGAATCCAGCATTACGAAATATCCGTGACTTATGTCAAACGAGAGCGACCCAACTTCCAGAAAAAAGCGCCAACCACTCTTCTAGCTAGCCCTCTAACTTTAAACGACAAGACGGCAGAATCACTACAAGGCCTCGAGAACAACACTCCTTTGAAATTTCTATTCTTTTTAAACGCTCAGGGGAAAGAGTATGTTGACGACATAACTGAGCTATGTACCCCATACTTGTCAAATATGGTATTTGTATCCCTGGATATGGGACCTGATGCAGCCAACAGTATGATAGACTACGTAAACACAGACACTTGCAAGCTTTTAGCGAAAGAGCTAGGTATTTTAGATCCTTTGGGAGGTGGCTCGTATCCTTTGAATTATTTAGTGGTAACGGCTTCTAGACATGTTTTATGTATGATTCCAGTCAGAATTGGTAGGTACTTTGGAGGTCATCAGCGCTTTGGCACTTGCCTTGCAGAAGTTCCTGGCATTCTTGAGGAGTATTCCGAATATTTTGTGCTGGGGAGTGGCTCGTTTGTAGTTTTGGATGATGATTTAGAGGATATATTGATGAAAGGTTGATATTATAAGGGAGAAAGAAAACGAGGGGAAAATAGGACGCTTTATTTGCTCCTATTTGAAAAAAATTGATCTCGCCGGAAATTGAATTTCTTGCCTGGTCAGTAGCTATTGCGCCTATGACTGCGCTCATGGATATTTTTATGACTACACTTATGACTTATTTTATGACTTTATGACCAAATTTATAATACACTTGAGAGAAATTAATGTTGTAAAGCAAGTTTCTTTTGCTGTAGCTCTTTATACTCGATGGCCTGTTTCTCGATCTCCTCCTTGACCTTTGTTATGTATACATCCAACCGTGCGAGCTCGTCAATCTCGTTTGTTCGCAGATACTCCTGGTCCTTTTTCTCGGGGTCTGTGAGCTTATATGGTAACAAGTTTACGGGTTTTCGGGTGAGTTTCTCGAACGTGACCTCTGTAGGTTCCTGGAATACAAGCTCGTCAAAAAGCACCGAGTACACCTCGCCATTCGGATGTTTCGGAGCTTGAGGATTATATGGATGGAGCTTCAAGCCATGGAAAATCTGGAAGTTTTTCTCGTTAATCCCTAGTTCAGCCCCAGTGTGGAAATGGATTTTGATAACGATTTCAAACTCTCCCCAACCAGTCTCGGTCACTTGATATGGAGGGTACTCGACAGACCTAACAGGATTCTCGTATGTTTCGTGAAGTTTGAAAGTAACCTTTTTGATGAGCGGGGTGAGGTCCACGTTATTGAGAACTGGTTTGAGGAAGACGGTCCATTGATGTGTGTGGTCAGGAGGAGTTTTCTCGGTCTTCTCTTGGGGCTCCAAACGGCGAGCGCTATTTCCATAGAGAATGGGCACTGAGATTGAAACGTTTTTGATTCGCTTTGACATTTTGGGTTAGATGGCACGTCAAGTAGGACGCGAGCAGAAGTCGTTGTTACGGTGAGGAAGAAGAATCAGGTGGAGACGAAAATGAATTGGTGGGGAATAAATTAGTCAGAATTCGGAATTAAAATCGCAAACACTAATTAAAATATTCTTCTTTTTTTTCAGCTTTTTGATCGCCCTTCTTCGGAGATTTCGAATATTCAGATGATCTTGTGTTTTTTAACTTTGGGCCAAGGAGCATTGTAAACATGCATTTTGCAATCGGGAAGGTGATTTCAGTGAACAACGCAAAAGAAAGATTCAAGTGAAGGCGTGATTTTTTAGTATATTACACTCTAGTGAAATAAAAAATTAAATTAAATTATATTTAATATTTCGGCGAATCGGTAGTTTCATTCTTGGTATTCAGATCGACTCTTTCTTGCAGCCACTTTTCCATCTCGATTCAATAAATTTAAACATTTTTGGTAGATAAACGTAATACTTAGTAGGTGTACTATAATCAACTATTAATAGATTACATTAGGATGCATTTTTTTCTTACTTTGCGAAGCTCACATATTTGCATCACCTAGGATCGATCGCTTCTGGTCACTTAAGTAAATTAGGTAATCAATGAGAAAACTTAAAGACAAAACTAGCAAATTACAAAACACCAACTCAGGAAAAACCCTGAAAACAACCTTCTGAATAAACTAGCTGGAATTTTCCGGAAACTTGTCGCTACTGGTGCTACTTTACTTAGCTTTGTTCGCCTGGTGTTCCGCGTACTTTCGTTGCATTTCCTCCTCGTAAATCGAGGTCCCGGTGACTTGATTACCAATTGCTGAGGTTAGTATATAAATCATATTGTGTCTCTGTATCAAGTAGTTGTTTGCATACTCACCCACCCAGGACGGATGTTGTTGTCACGACCAAATATCTCCAATTTCCGGGCGTGTTTTCCCACAATTCTCTCAACGATATCGTAGAGCTCGTCGGGTTTTCTCAGAGTTTCACGAGTGCCGCTCACGATAAAGTCGAGATCGATTTTCCGGTTCAACCAAATGGGATTACCTTTGATTCCAATAAGAAGGTGCTCTTTGGAATGGTTGAGCCAGTGTCCGGTTCTGCCCGTGACAATAGTCCGGTGAAGCTGGTTGGTTTTAATCCAAATGACTTCATCGGAAACATTGTATCCCCATAGAGCTAATGCTTTTCTGCCGATTTCAATCGACCTTCCGGTAACCCAAAGACAAATGATCCCTTCATCCTGAAGTTCGTGCATGGGTAAAGAGAGAAGCTCGGTATCTTTGCACGTTCCGTATGGAAGAGCCATGTGGATGTCCCAAGCTGGGTCGGAAATTATGGCTGCAAACTTGCCGAGTATTCTAAAGGGAAGATGTCTGACGTCGCAATTGATCCATTGTGCCGGCAAAACCTTTCTCGTTACACAGTCATGGCACTCACCTATGGTGTAGTCCAATTCCAAAAGAGGCTTCTCGGCTTCTTTCTTAGCGGCCTGCGTCGGATACATCGTGAAGTAATGAACATAGCGGCAGTTTTTGAGTTTGTGACAGGTGTCCAAATAAGAGCAGTTTCCCAAATGTACATCCGTGCAGTTGGTTATCAATGGCAAATAGTGGGTTTTCGTCCGTATGCATTGAAGGGTGTCCTTGTCGATCAAGTTCTGGGAAGCAGAAAAGAGCTTCGAGACACGGGAGCTGGATGGTATGTCGTTCAATTGGCCTAGAACTTTCGAATTAAAAAAAGCCGTAGTCATCGTATCAATATGTCTTTTGTTATCACAGACCTCGAAAAATGGCTTCTTGGGAGTGAGGAGCCGAGCGCGCTCAATTCCCAAAGTCACCATTGCAGTCGGCTCGGAGATGCTTTTCCAAAGGCGCCTGTAATCGTAATCATAGCCCTTTTTGGATTCGATGTTTTGCAGACGCTCTCCTAGTCCTTCATCCGTTGTTCCTGTTCTAAGCGGCATCTTAAGAAGCCCTACTAGGTCCTGAAACGGGTTCTGAGTCGGAGGTGGCACAGAGCACCGAACAGAAACTGGGCCAATTTCCAATAAATCAGGATTTTTTAGCCTCATTTGCAAATACCGAATGGAGTCCATGTTGATCCACTCGAGCTTCTTTTCCTTCCCGAAACCGGTGCTGACGACCTTCAACGCCTCGGCGGATAAGTCATTAAAGACAAGGAGAGCCGCGTCAAATTCATCGGCAGAGCTTGTAACTTCAGCCACATTTCTTTTCCGGCAGAAATCGGCAAACATGGCCCGGATGGACGTGATTCGTCCCCCGCAGGGCTCTTCAAGTATTCCTTCTTCATGGACGCAGAAGAAGTCAACAAGGACGGGAACTACGGAGTCGGCGTAGGCTGAGGGAGCAGAAACTGAAGAGACAAATGACATTTTATAACAAATAATTTTATTCTATTTGAATGATAGCTAAAGAAGAGATGTATGTCATCAGACAGATGGGAACAGCTGAGGCAATACCTGAAACATGACAGGGTTTTAACGAGTTGCCTAAAAGAGAATGTGGATGCAAATGCTTATATGCACTACCACGTAATTGGCACGAAAACCCCCAATCGCTCAATGCAGCAGGGCATTAACTGCAACATACATAAAGAAGGGAGTTCAAAGACTCTAGAAGCCAAATGGATTTTCAGCCGTTGCAGATTGTAAGTTTGCTCTTTTACCCGTGGGCTGGCTTTGCAAACCTGGAGCATTGCCGAACCCAAGTCCAGTGGGCTGAGCCTGCAAGGGGGCGTTTTGGAAGCCATCATAGGTTTGGTTGCCGAAGGAAGTGGGCTGCACGGGCATTTGGTTGAATGAGATAGGCGGCATTGTGCCGGGATTATTTTGAGATTGTCCAAACTGTTGATAATTGGGTTGTTGGCCAAATGTGGGCTGTCCAAAAGTTGGCTGGGGTTGTTGGCCAAAAGTTGGTTGGGGTTGTTGTCCAAAAGTTTGTTGAGGTTGTTGTCCAAAAGTTGGCTGAGGCTGTTGTCCAAAAGTTGACTGAGGCTGTTGTCCAAAGGTTGGTTGGGGCTGCTGTCCATAAGATGCTTGTGTTTGTGGTTGTTGCCCAAACTGAGGCTGTCCAAAAGTTGCTTGTGGAGGTTGTCCAATTGAAGTGCCACCGATAGTGGTGTTTTGGAACATATTAGTCATTTGCTCCATTCCTTGTTGTGGCTGGCCAAAAGACGTAATTGGCGGCTGGTTACCAGTTGCATAATTGTTAAATGTAGTCTGCATAGGTGCACCGCCGGTCAATTGCGCTGAGAATGATGTTTGAGGAGGAACCTGTCCAAATTGTCCTACTGCCACATTAGACGCACCACCCGTACGGTTGGCAGCCATGAACCCGCCAGTGATCTGCTTACCAAATGAAGATTGGGGGACAAATGCGTTGCTGAGCATCTGTCCAGTAGCTTGACTTCCCATAAAAGCTGGTGCACTTCCTGCGGCTCCGCCAGTGGCTTGACCGCCGATTTGTGGCTGGCCCATGCCAAATGATGTGGTGGGCATAATCTGTGGAGCAGAAGCATTAGGTTGTAATGTGTTGAATGTTGCCATTGGTTGCAATGCAGGCATGGTCACGGATCCCGTTTGCAATGGAATGAAGCCACCCGTGGGTTGGAAGCTCTGTCCAAATGTAGTTGGCGGAGGTGCCAGTGGAAGCGGTGGGCCGGTCTTTTGCGCCACAAATGTGGTAGCGCCGGTCTGCAATGGCACGAAACCAAAACCACCAGTTGCCTGCATGGCAAAACCACCTGTAGCTTGAATTGGAACAAAGCCAGTAGGTTGTGACGTGATTGGCATGAATCCCGTGGGTTGAACAGGAATCAACCCGGCGCCAGACACAGGCACCAAACCACCGGTTCTCATGACCATCAATGGTTGAGACGCTGTTGGCTGCAGAGCAATTCCTTGAGATTGAGTGTTTGAAGTGCCCTGAGTCGGCTGTGAAAGCACTGGACCGGTCTTTGTAGGCTCCAATGCAGGAGTCGAAGCAGAGGCATTAGTGGTTGATTGTGGGGTTGAGGCCGATTTGTTAGCTTCCAAGGGCTTGATATCAATGAGATCATGGAGCGAACCCGTGTATTGGGGCTTAGATGGGGTTTTGACCTGTTCCTCGGACGACCGGGCAGCCGGTTTAATGGCCCATGCGTCGTCTTCGATTTTGCTCAGCTCAGTGGATTTTGCGGCTGGAGAAGGCAAAGCACTGGCGTTAACCTTCGTAGTCTCAACGGTGCTATTGTTTTTTAGCTCGCCAGTGGGCTCTGTGAAGAGACCGCCGGCAGATTTAGGCGTTTCACCAGAAGCGGGCTTCTTCCGGTCAAATTTGCCATCCAAGTGCTTTGTGACACGGAGAATGTCTCCCTCGCGCAAGCCAAGCGAGCGCAACAACGTGGGCGTGATATCTTCCAAGATACTCTCGTCCATCTGCTCTTTGCTGAAGACAACCGAGTAGCGCTGACAGTTGCCGATATCGACACCGCAGTTGAGGAAGAACTCGAACCAATCATAATCAGGCTCGTTTTGTGGAACCTGACCGGATGAGGATCTAGTTGGAGTGTCGTTTCTTGAGGAAGAAACGTCGTTTATGAGGGCAGTGGCGGATTTGGTGCGGACGACACCGGATCTTTCGGTTCCTTCCTTTTGTGGCACTGAAGGACCAGCACCGCTGGCAGCAGCGGCAGCATCCTTGGCTTTCTTCGCCTTTCTGGCTGCTTGCTTTATCACCTCGTCCTTGTAGTCCTGAAGGGACATCTCGCACACTTTTTCGACATATTCCAAGTCTTCGAGGGACAATTTTGCAGCGGCCACAGCGATTTTCACGCCGTTTGTCTTGTGCAAGTGGATTTTGCCCTCTTTGCATCCCAATAACTCAGCCTCCACCTTGAACGTTCCAGAACTATCGATCCACGTACGAACGCGATGGAAGTTTGGCATGTTCTCCTCTTCAGTGTGCTTTTGCTTGCCTCTCTTGACGCGATCGCTTTCTCTAATTTTGTCACGGTCCAGACGTCCGCGCAGGAAAAACAGTTTCATGGGACTTTCCTTCGTCTTACTTCCGACCATGCCCTCCATATTCTCAGTTCCAGCAAGCTCTATGTACGAGGCAGGGATATAGCCCTGCTTCTTCTTGTTCATGCGTTCGCAGAGCCACCAGTCCTTGCTTCGGTTGTTCTGGAGCACATAAACCTTCTCACCGGCATCGGCCAGCAATTCGTTAGCGCCCTCGGATTTAAATTTATACAAAAGCACACCTATGATCTTGTTTGTCAGCGATGTTTTAGCGCTTGCAGCACGCGCAATTTCCCCCAAGCCACGCGCTTCATGCGCACCTTTAAACTCACCTAAGATAGAAATGATAGCTTCAGAAACTAATTTATCACCCGTATACAAATGCAAGGATTTTGTTGGGCCGTCAAAATCAAGGAACAAGTGCTTTTTCTCATGGTTGTAGTTGGTTAAACGGCCGATGGGCCATGAGTACTCATAGTCTTCTCCGCGCTTTAATTTTGTATCTTTGTCTCTTTTGAAAATGATCTCGTGGCTGTTCACTGCCAACTCTACAGGGGTCTTTTTGTCGCGGTGCAGTTCGGAGATAAACCAGCGGAAGTAACCATCATCGACAGTATGCTGTGGCCCCGAGGGCTCCTGGCGTGTCTGCGGTCTGGAAGAAGAGGCAGGAGTCGATGCACTGGCTTCGCCCGGTCTGGCGGGCATAGGGGGAGGCGCCTCGTCTTCGTCGTCAGATGGAGCGTCGTTTCTACTGGATCTAGGGGGCTCAGTTCGTTTCACGCTGATGTTGTCGCCCTCCACATCAATGGCCTCTTCTGGTTTCGGAGGCTCTGGTGTTTGGGCCACTCTAGATTGATGCTGCGGAGGAGGAGCAAAAGCGGAGATTGGAACAGGAGCTTTCCCACCATCTCCGCCGTTAGCGGGAGGGACAGCGGAAGCGGCTGCCCCATTGGCGGCAGCAGCGACAGATGAGCCTACAGATCCCGCGCCCTGTGCATTGTCTTTCTCTATATAGTTGCTAGGAACATACCCGTACTGGGATCCGTCGGATAAGCCAACAAGCAGCCAATCAGGATCGCTGACGTCGAAAACATTGAACTTGGCGCCCTCTTTGAACGTAAGCTCTTCCTGTGTTTGTTTGTCGTAGTCGTACAATGCATGGCTCGTGTGGAGCACCTGGGCAGGCTCGATGTAGTTAGAAGGGACAAGACCCTTGGGTTCCTCGACGTCTAGCCCTGCCTCCAAGGGCAATTTCTTTTTCACAGTCCACCATTCGTCTATGTCGGACTTTTCCAAGACATACAACAAGTCGTTGGCGGCTAGAGTCAACTCGAGCTCGTCTCGAGCCTCGTAGTCGTACATCGCACGATAGACGCCGATGAAAAGCGACGTCATTATTTATGTAGGGGTGAATAACGCAGCTGCTTTACTCTTCGTGGCGAATTGATGCGTGTGCGACGCAGAACGTGCTGTGTGGTGCTTAGGTGGTTTCGTGGTTGGGGATAAGACTCCTCGATACTGGCTCCATATCCAGTACCCTGGGCCGGATACCGTGAGGGTGTAGAGGCGGTTGCGCGTCATACAAGGGGTGAGTATATTATACATGAGGGGGTTGTTTTTGATTCGTTAAATGTTGTAATTGTTTTTATTAATTTTACTTTTTTCGCTGATAATTTATGGCCATTATTTCTGGAGTTGCGGTTATGGATGTGTTGCTTATAGATTAGGTTGTTCAG
This sequence comes from Australozyma succicola, assembly GCA_030563905.1. Lineage (NCBI taxonomy): Eukaryota > Fungi > Ascomycota > Pichiomycetes > Serinales > Metschnikowiaceae > Australozyma > Australozyma succicola. The sequence goes on from JAJMKM010000016.1 coordinate 165,002, forward strand.
TGGAGTCAAGTGATCACACTGAATGTTTTAATAAAAAGATACGAAGTTAGAGTAAAATTTAAATATTTAATGGACTACGACAAAAGCGGCGGTTGCATGGCCGGTGGTAAGGGCGGTGGTTAGGGCGGCGCTTGTTCACTACAAAACCAATCAATGGTCTTGATACAGGTTTGAATACCACTAAAGCAAATACAGTTGCACAAATTTTACGCCTGATATGTATTTTTGGCTTTAAAAACTTCTATTTTCTCACTGTTTAGAGACGAACCTAGTTTACAGGAGTAATTGCATCTCTTCCCTCCAAAACAGCGTTAATGTTCTCCATTGCGCAAACAGCAGTGTAGTCAAAGTTCTCAACAGTCGAAGCACCAACGTGTGGGGTCAAAATGACGTCCTCACGCCCGTAAAGCTCCGGATGAACTGCGGGCTCGTTCTCAAACACATCAAGTCCGGCAAACAACACCTTACCCTCTTTCAACGCATCAACCAAAGCCTGCTCGTCAATTACCGGACCACGGCCTATGTTGATCACTCTAACTGGCTTAGAAAACTTGTCAAAAGTATCCTTGTTGAGTAATCTATAAGTCTCGGGGTTCGCAGGGCAAGCAATTACCACCAAATCGGCAATTTCAGTAGAGTCTTCAATTGAAGCATGGTATGTGACAGGAAACTCAAGATTCTTCTCTTCGGCGTCGGTAAGCTTTGTTCTTTTGACATAGTGAATGTGCATACCGATCAGGTTCAACCTCTGAGCGATTGTGCGTCCGATATTTCCAAAACCAACGATGACCGCATGGTGATTTTTAGGGTTTGAACATGGTCTGCCTGCAATGAAGTGGCCAAACGAGTACCCTGGAACACTACTCAATTGAGAGAGCTTCCCGCTCGAGGACTCAAACAGCGCTTGTGTCTGCGCACGGCGCACTTGTACAGTATGATTCAACAGAGCCAGAAGACCCTTGGAAGCTAAAGCAAAATTTCTGAACGCCGCCAAGGTATTGTAGAGGACTAAATCGGCGACGGGCTCGGCGGCGCCATCAGAGGGAACGTTGGTCAACACCATTCCGCGCTTACGCATTTGTTGGCCGTCGTAGCCATCGTAGCCAACAGAGCAAATGGAAATGATCTCGAGCGAGTCGGGCGCCGCGGCCAACAAGTCACCTTGGAAGCCATCATAGGGAACGAAGCCAAGCCATGCCCCGTAGATGGCCAGGATATCGTTGAACTTCGTTTGGAAAGCCTCAATCATTTCCTGCTTCGTGGCAGGAATTGTGTAGTGAAGACATTCGTATTTACGAGCAAAGTCCTTATACTGAGGGAGATCGTGGTTCAACTCACCAATGAACAAGACCTTTTTCTTGTTCGAATCTTGGACCATGGGCATTTGAAATAATTGGCTTTCTATAAACAGGCGAGTTTTCTTAAATTTTGGTTGAAGGTCTAGAGTGGAGGCAAATTGCACTTGTGGCTGATAATTAGACCTGAATACTATCTATTAGAGCCGTGTGGGTACAGAGCGAAGACAGAGCCTAGAGTACCCTGAGACGCGATTCTTAAAGTAGAGCAAATGTGGCGAATGGCCAGTAGTTAATAATGAAAGCTGAAGACTTCTTGTTCGTTTCCAGTCAACGTCTCTCGAATTCTGGCGGAGGTGTAGATGTAGGTGATACGCTTTTGTGCTACGAATCGTAGAGGGCATATCGAGCGATGTTCCCCACGCAAAGTGCAGGTCGATGCAGTTGGCAGTTGGAGAAGAGGAACAGCTGCGCGATTGACTGTCTTACATGGCATTATTCGTGTCACCAAAAGCACTGCTCACTGGATGACCGCGGGAGGTAACTACATAATTTTTCGAGCCATCAAGCTTCAGTGGCTTGAATATGGATCTTAATTGTATATTCAACTAATAGTTGATTAAGTGCAGTGGCTTTGGGCTCCCTAACGCGCTGTCAAGATGAAACACGGCGTTTGAAGTGGCTTTTGGGAAGGACACTGCGAGATGGCTGCAAGATAACAAGCGCTTGATGCAGAGAAGATGCAGAGAAGATGCAAAGCCAAATATTAGATTTTTGTTTACTTGGATCTTTTGTTTTTTAGTTTTGTTGTATATTCCTCTTTAAGTGTGTGTTTAAGTTGTTTTGCTTGTGTTTATTTGCTATGAACTACTGTAGAAGCTAGGTCTATGAGGAGCACTCCGTTCCGTGTCAATTTTGCAGTCCACTATACAATGAGAGAATGCGCTTTTGTTGTAACTAAGTTTTTGCCATCTCTAGGTGTAGGGGTTGCAACCGACGAGACTGGAAGAGAGAGACATTAGATCTGAAGGGCGTAAGATGATTTTAGGACTTAAATGTATGGGTTGAAGAATATCAACATTATTTTACTAGAAGTTTTATTATTCGGCGCTATAAGCCAAGCACGTTACCAGTGAGAGCCCTTTCATGATCAAGTTACACGACTCAATAGCTAAGATTATTATCTCCCATGTAATCAACTTATAACTTATGGCTCAATTCAAAACCAAGGCTCAGTGCAAACATTGTATCCCCCCTAACTCCATCTCTCTCGCATTCCCACAACCTTACAGGTCTTCAAAGCCTTTCCTACCGTACATACCTACAAAAGTCTTTTGTCTACATTTATTCACTGTATATCGAATATGCGTCTTTATTGTTGCGTTTCCCTGTCTAGCAAGGACTTTTGCTCAATGGTGGTGGTGGTCTGGGTGGCCGAGGTACTTGAGGGCAAAAACACTGCCACAGTCCCAACATCTACCTGGCTTGTCGATCTCGACTCTCATCCAGTATGGCTTGTGGTCACCTTCACCTTCCTCCTCACCTCTGCATCCAACGTAACGGTGGTCGTAGTAACTTGGAACAAGGTATGGGTCAGCCATGGTACCAGAACCCTCTCTGATTGGGTTCTCCATGTCGAAAACATCGACACCCTCTCTCTTACCCAACATCTCGAATCTCTCCAAACCAGTGGCTTGGTCCAAGTTGGTAGGGATAGAACCAGGTTGAGCACCAGGACCAATCAACGACGAGTCTGGACCGGTGACATCAGCCAAGGAAGCGGCGGTCTTGGAGTCCAACTTCTTGGAAGAGTTGAAAGCAACTCTGGAAACGGTGAAAAACCGGGACTGTCTAGCAGTACGTGCAAGCGTGCGGGAAAGCCTAGGGTGTTAGTAGTGGTTATGATGGGTGTCTAGGTAATGGATGTTCAGGCATGAATGATTGGCCATGTGAGGGTTCTGATTCCTGAGATGTTCGATTTGGGCCAGTGTCTATTGTTCAATTGTCATTTTGTCTTTGCTTGGTTTCATAGGTCATAAGGGATGACGGACTTGTGTATTACTCCTACTACGAAGGAACATGGCTCAAACCCACGAGCAATTGATCCCATGAACTCTTTGGTGCATCAATATAATCATATTTCTTCGCTTGGGTCACTTAGGCGGAGGCAGAGGGCCGTTGGAGGGCCGTGGGAGATGTTCCTAAGCTACGGTGTCAACAATGACTCTCGAGGGACTGATAACAGACTTGACAAGATAAGGGTTTCGGGAGTGGATACCAAGGCAATTCAATAATAATTCGGAGTACTTCTTGTTTTCTTTTCTTTCGCGCGGAATCTTCCATCTTCATATGTTCTACTCGGAACCGGCCTATAGGAGGGAGACACAGGGATAATTAAACAAACAACACGCCGACATCCATCACTTATATATAGTTTTTATCACATCGGAAGCACGGAGCTCTTAACCCGCGTCTTCTCAACGTCGTAAGGTCAACATACATTTTGGATAATAAGCACAGACCCAGATATGTGTAGGCTAGATACCTATATAAGGTGATGGGAGGGAAAAATCAGCTCACTGGGGGTAGGAAAGACGGTGTTGCTGATTGGCTGTGCGCGGTCACGTGACGCGAATTTCGATAAGGGTGGTTTTCAGAGGTTGGTTTTATCATTTAACTATTATAATTTTCGAGCGGCCTTAGAGCTGAGGAAATTGTTTTTTTGGATTTTGTTTCTGGAGGTTCTGGGGGTGGCTAGTCGATGTGGTCGTCTTATATTGGTGTAGGTTATTCGCGGGAGTGGCTGCAAATATAAAGCTGGCTTAGTTCCAGACGAATATTATGAATAAATAGGTTCTGACTATTAATTGAATCCTTTGATTTTACTCCGGATTCGACTTCCGTCAATTTGTGTCAATCTGCATCAATTGGGCATTACACATATGGCTATCAGTGGCCATCAATATTCATTAAGGTTCAATGCAGCAAATTTACTTCTATGGTATTAAATCTATAGCGAGTTTTTTGAGAGAATAAGGATTTGAGGTTTCTCAATCTGTAAAGAACCTGCCTACCTGGGCCTCCCTAGGTAGTATTGCCGGCAGGTCAATTGGTCTCAGACTATCTCGCTTGTCGAAAATAATAATTTTTGTAGATTTACGGCTAGCTCTAAAACCATGTTGTATACCTAAATACTATTATTAGCGGACCCAAAATGGGCTATAGCAATGGCAGTAGAAGTGAATACAATAATGACACAGCAAGAACGATTTTCTGCCAAAGATTTAAGAAATACAATACACTGGATAACAAAAATGAGTTCAAAAATAGGTTAGAAAAAATTATAATTCCCATTCTAGTCCCTGAATCTCAGTTTATATGGAGGCTTGAATGAATCGAAGTCCCGTGTTTAAATGGGATGAGGCAGTTGCCAGAAAAATAAAAGCTTAAGAAAGGAATCTAATCTTTTTAATCATTTACTTCTTCAGATCTGTCATGATCAGTAATAAGCGGCTCTGTTCGTATACACCAAACCACTTTCTACATCGATCCAAACCAACCAGAAAGCCTAAAACTCAAGAAATTTGTAAAATCAACGAAGATAAAAGTAATAACAAAACCGTAAATTGTACTGACTAGCACAAGTTCGTTTAATTGATCTGGCATCTATCACTCCTAACTCATAACTACTTGACGCTGGCAACTTCAATGAAACCAAAAAAAAAAAATGAAAAATCTATCATCTTTCAAAATAATTCAAAAACCTCTGTTACTAAATACAAAAAAGACGCAACTTGTGAATCCCTTTTTCCACCATTTCTTGCCTCTCGGCTCCTCAGGCAGTCAGGGCACAAGCCCTAATAGCATCCACGCGTTCTCTGCAGGCTCTCCGTACTCTCTCTGTCGCACACATTAAAACAAAATTTTTCCACCTTAGTAAGTTCTTCTCCAGAAACAAACGGTATGTTGGATACGCTCAAGACGTGAAACCGTGTGGTGTTACATAGAGAATCGTGCCATGAAGCCCAGCTAAACCAAAATACTCTTAATAAGAAGATCCCCTTACCAGATACTTTCTTTTTCAGCCAAGTTCAAGTCTACCAATATTCAAAGTGTGAGCCGACAATCTTTCAAGGAATAAGACTCCCAAAGCAAAATCACCTAGTAATCATTGCAATTCTTCAAACCATCGTTGAGTCATTGTCTCAGTCTGTCAATGGGATCAAGCTTCATCGTCCTTGCTGAAATTTTTCAATTTCTCAACGCACATCCTCATTGCCAACATCAACACAACAAACTTTATTTGAACACTCACTAACATTCTAGCAACATGCCAAAGAAGAGATCTTCCAACGGTAGAAACAAGAAGGGTAGAGGTCACGTCAAGCCAGTCAGATGTTTGAACTGTGCTAGATGTGTTCCTAAGGACAAGGCCATCAAGAGAGTCACCATCAGAAACATGGTTGAGGCTGCTGCCGTTAGAGACTTGTCTGAGGCCTCTGTGTACCAAGAGTACGCTTTGCCAAAGTTGTACAACAAGTTGCACTACTGTGTCTCCTGTGCTATCCACGCCAGAATCGTCAGAGTTAGATCCAGAACTGACAGAAGAATCAGAACTCCTCCTCAGAGAAAGAGATTCACTCAAGACAGAAAGGTTTCTCCTCAAGACGCTGCCAAGAAGGCTGCTTAAATGTCCTGATGACGTCTGCAAATAGGTCTGCAAATGACTGTAATATACATCACTATAAATGATATGTCATCACTGATGCACTGTAGAATGTAGGAGGTAGTTGAGAAGTGAGCCAAGGAGAGTTGAGAAGTGAGCGAAGGCGAGTTGACTAGTGACCTTCGGTTTGGTGTTCGTGAGTTCAGGAGAGGGCAGAGTTGCAAGATAGGTGTTCAGGAGAGGCATACTCTTTCGCTAGAAAACTATGATTACTCAAATAAATTCCAAATGAAATTCAAATAGCCTATATTGTCAAACTTTTTTGGTCACTTGTGAGCCCTACAGACTTCCATTCCAACAGAGTATCTCTTCAATGATAGGAACAAGCAGGTAAGCAACGAGAGAATCGATTAAAACAATGACATTTTGCTTCCATGAATATGAAAATACAATAAAATATCAAGCAATCTATAATTATTTAACCACCACCTCGGCACTTTGTTCACTTCAAACTCCTCCAAGCATCCAGATGGAACCAGCCCAAACTAGCATCTAATTTTCCTATAATTACAAACAGCCACCGTCTTCCCAGAACCCAGCCAAAATCGTTTTCCAACTCCCTTCCCCCATTACGTTCGTCTCATTAACGCGGAGGTACGGGTGTGCTGTTCGCCCGTCAGTTTGCGACCCTGCTCCCAACTCTAGAACTCCCCCACCATCACCAATAAACCCACCCACTCAATTCCATTAGAAACCCACCGGAGCCATTGTCCCCCACTGTGTTTCTGTTTCCACCTCACTGATCCCGTTCCTCCTCTCAGACACCGGAGCGGCCTGCATTTTGTTTGTCGGCGTTCATCACGTGTAGTCAGCGGTCCAACTCCCCACCACCGCCAACACCCAGTGGACTGCGTCAAGCGTGCTAATTGTACACGAGCCGATTGAGAGTTTTGGAAACTAGAACCATAGCGAGCTCTTCATTAATTTTTTTCTTGTGGAATTGCAATCCACAACTGATCTAGATCCGCCCAATTAGGTAATTGTTCTTACCATTCCATTACGGCCCTGCCACAGTCCTAGACAAGAGAGCCCATCGTCCCGTCTATTCCTTTTTCTGTTTACACGCACTGTTCATTGTAGACTTTTTCTGGTGACTCGTTCTTTCTGCCAACTCACCGTCACCGTCGTGCTTCTAGTCTTCCTGTAAGTCAATCCAGCGCCAGTAGCCCAGATCCAAGTGAATGCATACATCATGACCACAGATCACAAGTGGAAATTCTCTCAATGCTTCGGCGACAAGGGTGACATTGAAAATATCACGGAAGCTGACATCATATCCACAGTCGAGTTCGACAGCACGGGTACGTTCTTGGCCACCGGAGACAAGGGAGGCCGAGTGGTGTTATTCGAAAGAAACTCGAGCAAGAAGAACCATTGCGAATACAAGTTTTTCACGGAGTTCCAGAGTCATGACGCCGAGTTCGACTACTTGAAGTCCTTGGAGGTTGAGGAGAAAATCAATAAGATCAAATGGCTCAAGAACTTCAACAACTCGTTGTACCTCTTATCTACAAACGACAAGACCATCAAATTGTGGAAGGTCATGGAGAGACAGGTGAAGTTGGTCAGTGAAAATAACTTGAATGGCCTCGATCACTTGCCTTCCCCGCAATTTGCTGCTACAGACTTGAAGTTGCCTAAGATGACCGTGCACGATAAGTTGATTCTGGCGCAGCCCAAGAAGATATACTCCAACGCGCACGCATACCACATCAACTCCATTTCCATCAATTCCGACCAGGAAACGTATCTTTCGTCCGACGACTTGCGCATCAACTTGTGGAACTTGGACATTCCAAACCAGCTGTTCAACATCGTAGACATTAAGCCTGCCAACATGGAGGAGCTCACTGAAGTGATTACGAGCGCTGAGTTCCATCCCAACCACTGTAATTTGTTCATGTACTCCCTGTCGAAAGGAACGATTAAATTGTCCGATATGCGGTCCAATTCCTTGTGTGACCTGCACGCCAAGGTGTTTGAGGAGTATTTGGACCCGGCGCTGCACAACTTCTTCACTGAGATCACGTCGTCTATCTCGGATGTCAAGTTTTCCCATGACGGCCGCTATATCGTGTCCAGAGACTACATGACGGTCAAGATTTGGGACTTGGCCATGGAGCTGAAACCAATCAAGACCATCAACGTTCATGAACATTTGCGCGATCGCTTGTGCGACACTTACGAAAACGACGCCATTTTCGATAAGTTCGAGGTCCAGTTTAGTGGCGACAACAAGTCCGTCATGACCGGCTCATACAACAACAACTTTATGATCTACCCCAGCGCCGTTGGTGGAAGCAGCAGTAGTGGTGGTATGCTAGGTAACAGCAGAGGCAGCGATGTCTCCGGCTCAGGCTCCGGCGCTGCCGGCTCTAACAGCATGTCCACGTTCGGATTCAAGTCTTCCAGCAGCAAAAAGAAGAATATGGTTGACGACGATGACGAAAGCGACGATGAGGAACATGAGGGCTCTCCGCCAGGCCCAGGCACATATCCACAATCGCCAAGTTCGCATTTAGACGAAGACGATGACGAGCAAGAAGAGATCATTTTGCAGGCAGACAAGTCCGCGTTCAAGACAAAGAAGTTGGGCCACAACGACCTGTCGACAAGAAGAAGGTTGATGAGCGGTATGGGTACGGGCGACCACAACGACTACATAGACTTCAAGAAGAGTATCTTGCACTTGTCGTGGCATCCTCAAGAGAACAGTGTGGCTATCGCGGCGACAAACAATCTCTATATCTTCTCGATGTTGTAAGAGTAATGGTTTTGCAGATAATACATACGAAAAGAAGTAATGATGTAGGAAAGGGGTTTAGGCTAATTCTGAAGGGTGGTTTTGTTCGGGTCGTCGCACCTGCTCGTGAATTGGTTAATATTGAGGGAGAGTGCGGCGGTCTAGATTGTGCTGATGGTTAAATGACTTGTTGACTGGTATATGACGAACTTCATTTCTGCAGAACCCTCTAGTGGATTCTGGCTATTGGTAGTAACGCTCGTATTGTATTTATACACCTTATGAATAATGCATGTATCTCGTTGAACTATTCTTATCTTAATTTAACCATCGCTCATACCGTTGTAAACGATGAGTCAAGTGAATCGTTTAAATTACGAGTCTTAAAAGTACTCTTGTGACCTCCGCTGATTCTTCCATCAGTTCAAGCCTACCAATATGTCGATTATCTATTGCAACATCCCTGAGTTAGCAAAAACACTTTTGTGATCTTTTGAATAATCATTACAAGGGCGGCCCTCCCTCTAGCTTCATCTATCCCGGCGCTGGAACTAACTGACCAAAAGGGCACTTTTCAATAACAAAAATTTTAGAAACCACTATCATAATTTATTAATTTTGACTCTGCTTGCAAGCTGCTTAGAAAGGTCACCCTCTCGTATTTCCAACCTGCTAATGAAAAGATCTATAAATCACAGGAACATCTATCGCTGGCTAGCAAAAGTGCTCAAAGGAATTCGTTATATTGCCAATTGACGACCCTCGCTATTAGAGCTTAATCTCAATTAACTGTCATCTTCGATATGCCTCGGCTCTTCACTTGCAATCTACACATCTACTCTTGCCTAGATCCTCACGAACTACAACCGTACCAACCTACTATTCTACTATTCTAATCTTTTACAATCCTACAATGCTACAATGCTACAATCGTCTCTGAATAGTTCTCGTGAATTTAATGATGTATGGACTACGCTACACTTAGTCCTGAATGTGTCTGTTGACGTCCGAGTTCCAGAACAAGGTCTTGTCACCATCACCCCAGAAGAAGTCTCTGGTTCTAATGTTTTGGTACTCGTATTGTTGAGGCCACTCCTCGTCAGACAAGTGTCTCAAGTGCTCTCTGTGCTTAGCATGCTCAAGCTCGATCTTGGTCACTGGAATAGCAGTCAAAATGAGAACTGGGACAGCAACAAAGTAGGTGATTTTCTTCCACAAAGTGGTGATACCAGCAGAGTGAGCAGTCTTGTTCTCGAGGTTCTTGATGTACTCCTCACCGGCGGTCTTGTTGTATTGGCCCTTGAATGGGTCTTCCTTGAGGTATTTGGAGATGGGGCTGTGGCCGTGGGAGGCGTTTCTTTGGAACGAACGCTGAGCGAGTCTTCTAAACATTGCGAGTTTTATTGGTGGGGTACGTCTAGACAAAAAAACTCCAGTGTGAGGACCTTGTGTAGCACGCTTTTGTTAGCTGATGGGAGGTGGTGGGGTGTAGGTGCGAAGAGAAGGCGTGCTTGATTGGTTGTTGGTCACGTGAGCGCCATACATCCAGAGGTTGGAACAAGAACACGCCATTTTTTGAAACAACAAAAAAAATAATTGACGAATAAAAATTGCATCTTATAGGGTCTCATTGTTTGGGTGGCGTATTTTGTCGATATTGTCGCAATTGGCGTAGATATATGGCATTAGTTCGGCTGGCGGTAGTTCACAGGCTCCGGCCGTGAATCCAGCTGAAACTGAAACGATTAGGTGTTAGGTTTCGAAACATTGAATAGTACTAAACAGAATCCCTACCTATTTTGAGAACTCTGTTATGTTCTTCCTTTACTGTATTTTGAGGTCATTTTGTCTTGTTTCTAGTCTTCTGTTTGACTTTCTGCAATGGCTGCAAAGGCTGCAAATTGTGAGCCTGCGCGAAGCACTATTATTTATAAATACGAAATGCTAACATCATTTAACTAAAGGGGATAAACGAAATTAAGTTCATGTGGTTTGTATTTTCGGTTTTGTTAGGGTCTTAGTGTAGTTGCGGCACACAGAAGACATCAAAGCTAGCTGTATATGGGACGCGAGGTAAGGAAATAGTTTCCCAGAAAGTGTGCTAATTTTAAAATGTCAGAAACTTGTTGAAGCGATACCGCTTGATTTTCCAACAAAAATGCGCAATCCTCAAACTCACAATCAGGTGAAGGCTACGTGCTCGAAAACAGCTTCTACAGATATTGTACAAAATTCAAAAGCGACTCAAGACAAAGTTTAAAAGGTTAATTTAGTTTTCCTGTTCGGATTGTGCCTTCTCTGGTCAGTTTCATGTTCTAACCCAGCGGCCTCAGCGCTTTCCAAACGTGTGAGGACGAATAAAAACAAGGAATCCAGACATTCATTAATGTAATGTTTAAATTGAACCAGATAATTAGAATAACAGCTGCTCAACTTAAAGGTCGTACGACTGTTTGGTAGAGCGTACTAGCAACCAGAGGTATCGAGCTGGAACAGCGGTAACCCGTCAAGCAGACAAAGAACACAAATGAGCGACCCATTACAATTGAACTTACCCTATCCAGATCGTATAAAGCACTTTAAGATGGAAGGACCATTTCAAACTATACAAACATCTATTAATCGCCATTATAAGCGGGTTGTCTCCAGACAACAAACTTTTAATGTACGCAATCGAAAAACTGCAACACTACATTGGCCGACGCAACTCTGGAGGACATTTTATACCCAAAGCCCACACGCATACATTATAGCATGAATGGAGGTTTTGGGTAACTTGTCAGACTGCCGCACACACCCACCTCTAAACAAGTCTCCCGAAGAAGCATTTGAAGAGAGGTCAAGATCATCGCTCCTTTCCATCACGAGCGCACGAAGCGTTTGTGATAACTGAAAGGCAAACAAAAAGTAGATGACCAGACCGCAAAGGATCGTGGACAAGCTAAATTGGGTCTCACTTTGAGGGCGTGTGGGTATCTTACTCATCAACCAAGTTGGAATCAGTGGCTCTTTATCAGAGTCATTGTAGAACGTGACCTATAGAAATGATCCTATGAAGTACGTCGACAGAGAAAAAAAAAAAAACCAGTAATGGCGCTGCTCATCCCTTCCTTATATATTTCTCTGAGGGGCGGGTAACCTCTTCAAGCTCGTGAGGTATGTGCAGGTGGATGCGATGGCTGCAAAACTCAAACACTTAGGGCTTAACGAAAGCCATGGGATTCCGAAGGTTACGTAACATGGCGCATGGGAATTTTTTAGGGCTTAATGAGAAGGACTATTCTTGTGGCCGAGTTTAGGAAGTACCATACAGGCCGATAGAAGGCTGTTAAATAATAAGAATTATAAGCATAAAAGAATAATTATACGTTCTGTGGTTTGGTATAATAATAGCAAATTTCGAAAGTTTTCGCTTTTAGACAACTTTTACTTTGTTTTCAATCTAATGCATTAAATTGTTCTCTAATTGGTTCTATATGTATCTATTCGGGAAGAGTGATTATAACACGATTAGTCAAAAGCTCAAATCCCAACATACGAGCCGCGTCAACAATAATCAGCCGTTGTTCGGGATTGAGGTCTTTAAATTTCCTTCTCTCCGCTTCTATGCTAGTAAAGACCCCGACATCTAGCTCCATGTTCAGTTTCTCAAACACCTCTAGAGCCTGCGATAAGGGTATAGAGCCGGGTATGACAGCAGGAACTTCCATCTTATCAATCTCGATTTTTTTCTTAAAGTTCTGCAAAGCTTTCTGGGCACTTTCATACACGGCCTTATATCCGTAAATGGCTTGAGCTTTGTTGACAGCTTCTTTATTAAACACACCTGGGCAGCCCCTCAAGTCTAAGTTGGGTTCCAGCAGTTCATCCGCAGGGTTCTCGATGTTTCCTAGTGTCCAAAGCTGGTCGTTTTCTATAAGCGGCAACGCTTTATTGAAAGGAACAAACACTTGGTTGCATGGATCCAAGAGTTCGCCGCCGAACTTTCCCTTGTATCGCATTTTGGCGCAATCCGAGATATAGTATCCCAAATAATAATGTTGAATGCCCAATTCATGACACATTTGGATTTCACGGAGACTCAGAAGCGTCCCAAGAGATAGGTGTGCGTAATCGGGATCCCAGATGAAGTACACTGAAGAAAGGGAGTTGGGGAGGAAATCAATTACCGAAATCGCAATAAGCTTCCCATCAAGGTAGTAGCACTCGTGCGAGGGTCCTACGCGCTTTGTTTTTTCAGATACAGTCCCTCTTTTCCAATTTTTTACCCAATTATCCAAATGATCCCAGTCCTCATCTTCTCCGAGGAGCTCGTCTCTGGAGAATGGAGTCTGGATAAGGAAGCTGCTAAAACCTGACGGCGTGACGTCCTCAGGCTTGTCGTTATGCACAATCATTTGGTATTTCCGATACAATTGGTACTTCTCCTCGCTATATTGAGCCGGCTCAAAGAAGGTCTTGAAACGTGAGCTTTTCTGCTCGGCCTCGATCAACGAGGACAAATCAAAGCTTTTACTACCCTTTTTAGAGGTTTGTTTTTTCGTTGCATTATCTGTCGTAGGCACATCTTCTGGCGCATCTGCAATTGCCTTCTTGAATCTATTAACTACTTGTCGATGCTCTTTCGAGATCTTCATCATTTCAAGGTTCGTTCGTATAGTGTACATTCGACAGCATCCCCGGAGCATGTCGCCTTTATACAAAAAAACCCCGGACCGTCTGTAGCCCATATTCATGCATTTCTCGTAGTCCTCGCAGGACATGACAATTATCTGGGAGCCAATGGAATAATGCACAGGCGTCTCGGGTGCATCAGCAATTCCCGGGAGTGAAACATTGCCCAATGGCAGCGGCTTTTGGTCTAGACTGCAGTATCCACAATGATCTGTTGATGCATAGTTCTGAAATGGTGTTAGTACCAACGGGCTTCGATTAGTCATGGCCATCGACGCGGCTGGTGAGATGTGGGTATAATTGAGACTCGGAGTGATAAATTGGGAAGGCCCGAGGGTTTTCTACGTGATTAAGTGAGTGTAGTCGGATAAATTGGAGGATAGCCCAGAATTGCGGCGCGTTGTTTCAGATCTTGTAGCCCGATTGGGGTCAAGTCCTGTATCTCTCAAGGCAGAAGCATCAGGACACAAGCGACGCCAATCAACTCAATTGACGTAAAGTCACTAGGAAATTTAAGGAAATTTCAAGCTAAAGAAGATCGATGTCCCAAAGAACCAAAAACTACGTCTAATCCACAAGTTCATGGGCATTATCCCGACTAAGCGCACCCGTGCATCCCAGAAACACTAAATCTCCAGTCAACTTCCCCATACTCATCCTAATGTAGCCAACCTCTGTACTTTTCTTAAAGGCCATCGGTTATGAACACCAAAAGTCCGGTAAAGAAACAAAAGGATGCGTCTGAGCCCACGGTCAAGGCCGAAAACGGCAATGCCGCTTCGGGTGACGTTAAGCAAGAAGAGGATGGAGACCCCGCCCTTCTATCTGATCCGGAAGAATACCTAGAGGAGAACGAGTCCCTCGACATGAATTTGTCTCAGGGTAATCAAAAGGTGTGGTTGGTCAAATTGCCTCGTTACTTGGCCGAAAAGTGGACTAACAGGGACAATCTCAATGGCGAAGAGTTGGGTAAAGTGATGATTAGACAGAACCAGCTGGCATTGACTGGAAAGAAGAAGTTGGAGGTGAAGCTTGTTTTGAATGATGCAGCACAAAGCTTGGACGATATACCTAAAGAATATGACTTCTCCATTCTTAACACACAGGTGAAGAACACATATGTATTCAGCGAAGAGAACTTGGCCCGTTTCAAGCAAGAAGTGACAGAAGTGGGCGAGATGCCCGAACAGCCAGAACTCAAAGAATTGAATAAAGATGCGGCGGATTACAAGCGGAACGACCGCTTCTACAAAGTGCAAAAGAATGGGTCTGAGGAACGGAAAACCGTCCCGTTCATTAAAACAATCCCCAAAAAGACCAAGCTTGTGGGTAAAATCGTCCACGACTGTCAGCTTATCCCGCTGAAGGACGACAAGAAATACTCGCTGATGTTGGTTCGTAGACAAAACATAGGCGCCGGAAAAGAACGACCTAAGGTGACGTTCTTGACAGATATCCCGGGCGTGGTGCAATCACAGGCTGGTCCTTCTCTTACCGGTAAGAGCACGTCGATGTTCTTTAAGTCCAACCCGGTCAAGAACAAGGCCGATGGGCGGGCCATCAGAATGCCAAAGAAAGACTTGTTGGACTTGTTGTTTAGATTATTTGAGGAGTATGAGTACTGGTCCATTAAAGGGTTGAAGGAGAAAACGAAACAGCCAGAGACCTACTTAAAGGAATCCTTGGAGTCCATTGCTACTCTCATAAAGAAGGGTCCTTACACGGCCAAGTACATGTTGAAACCTGAGTATAGGCGCTTGAGAGACGCCGAGAAGGCGGGCAGACTTGGAGAAGCAAACGAGGCAGAGGAAGTGAAGGAGGAGGATGATGTGGAGATGGAGGACGTTCTTTGAAGGGGCGGGTTTTTATAAGTTATAGTAAGGGAATTGCATTAGGAACGATCGTTTGGCGAAGTGTAGAATTTGTTTATGAGAATATGTAAGGGAAAGCAGGCAGTGCTCAAAACTTTTATGCGGTTTCACCTACACATGTGGTACCTTGTATGGTCATGTTGGATTTCTATTTCTAGCGCTGAGTCGACGGCTACCCCTACGCTGTCTAGTACAAATGATCAGTAAGCGTGGCGAATATTAGCACGCAAAAAGAAGTGTTTTTAGAATGAAAGAATATTAATACTGACGGCGGCTCATTGGCAAGTTCTGCTGATGGGGAGCCTACCTAACCTAAAACGACGTTCTATCGGCAAAGATACGAGACGATATTGTCTTACTGCACTATCTTATCCACTGATCCACTAAAAATTCAAAGTTTAGGTAATATGATAGTTCCAGCACCGATATCATATCATTACGTCTCTCTTAACCCAGCGCCTATTGATAGTACACCGTCTACGTCTACAACTGTTTTCATCCAGATTTGTGTATTATTATGACAGGAAGCTTACAAAGTCTTGATGTCCAAAGAAGGTGGCAAGGATTGTTGCAACTTCTTGGCCTTGGCAGTGTCGTTGACAACCAAAGTGTATTGGTATCTCTTACCTCTGACCTTGAACTTGGTTTGCTTGAAGACCTTACCGTTGGCGTTGATCTTCTTGTTGACCTTGACAACAGCGGATGTGATGTCAGCTCTTCTAGCCAATTCGACGAACTCCTTGATTTCCTTAATCTCTTTCTGTTTGTTAGTGTTTGTTCGATGACATGAGATACAATTATGATTACTTGCAGATAGGTAGGTGTAAAGGGAAAGCTCTCGATGTGATGATTTGGTATGTTTCTCTGGTTATGGGCTTCCATGTCTTCTCTACTTGATTCTATTCAAGAAGTGAAGAGTAGGCAGCACTTCTACCACCAGAAAAGATATAAGAATCTGACTTTGGAGCATGAGTTCTCATGGGAATAGAATATCGATTGTTCACTTTTTCAATAGAGCTTTGATAGCGTAGGTTAAGTTATCACTGATTTGAGAAAAGCATCACTGCAGACTCGGGATAGCGCAGGAGCTATAATACATCATTAAGCATTCATTTTTCAATCTCATTTCGTTTATGGGTCAGCTGAACGTGGCCGTTTCAGCCGTCTGGATACATACAGCCATTGTGTTCTGATGTGGTAGAGTTTGTAAAACGCAGTTGAGATTACGAAGTTTTTTTCCACGATGGTGCGCACAGGACTGTAAGGGCTTATGCCCTGTATTGTGTCACGTGACTGTTTTAGAAGTAGAGCTGGTTTACTATAAGATAAAATTAAAGACTGAGGAGTAATATATTTCAGTAATTGAAATTTTGTTTTCTATTGTAATTACTTCACTCTTGATTTGTTTTTTCCAAGAAAGGTCCAGGTTCGAAGAGTCTCTTATGTGTGCTCTTCCGAGGAAGAGAGAAAGTGTTCTATTCTAAGCTCTTAATTGAGGAAGATTCAATCATCTTTTGCTTTCGATTTTTTATGACTTTCTCGCTCGCTCACCGTCGTCTTCGTCCTAGTCGTCATCATCTCGCATCATAAAGCTACGTCATTATTAGATAGCGAAAGCAAAGAGTTGCGTGAGTATGAAATTTTATCTCTAAAGGTCAAACAGTGTTTGCAAGTTTTTTATAAATCGATTCTTCATGGCCTATGTAATGTATAGTGAACTGTAGAGTTTAAGAAACTACGTAGAGATTAGAAACGAAATTCGCAAGTAGGAAAACGCTCCTCATGAAACAGATTAGTCGAAAGTTGGGGCGGATAACGACCTCGTCTACACTAAACATCACGGGTCCCAATGGGCAAATTTTGAATTTCTAGATCTATTTCCTTTTATGCAATGACTCACTGTAGTTGATCAATCTCTTGACTGCAATCAACCAGCGCCGGGTGCTGTCGCTCTTCATGATATTCGCTAGCTTCTGCTTATCATCGCCTGCAATCTTCGCATCTGCTGCTCTAGCATGTATGCCAACGTCTCGAACTCCAATTGGCCATGCAACATTACCAATACTGAGCTTCAAGTAAGCTTCACTGGCTCGAGTGAACTGTTCTGTTTGAATGTAATGAACTATGGTTGCAAGTGAGATAATCACCTCCGCATCTAGCTTACTGCTACGGAGTTTGTATAGTAGTTTTACTAGATCACGTTTGGTTTCTAGAAGAGTAGCGCTGGGAAACTGCTCGTTACAATGGTCCGTCCATGTATATAGCATTTCCTTGAAAAACTTACGGATCTGAAGATTGAGCTTTTCCGTGTTTTCGTTGAGAATGTCTTCAGATTGAATAATGATGTCTACCTGTTTTTCTCGGTCTAGGTACTCATTATAGCCAGCCCTCTTTAGCTTCACTGGGTCATGATCTACATCAGCTTTCTCTGTCGCTGATTGGCCATCCTTATGTGGTTCGTCTCCTTTTAGCTCGCCTTTGTTTTCTGTTTGATCTGTGGTCTTGTGTTCGCTGTTGGTATCGGTCTTTACCGCCGAAAGTGAGTCTACTTGAGCAACTTGTGTATCAGGCTTGGCATCATCCAACGAGCCGGGATTTGAAGGTTCTTTTCCTGCCAATCGTTTCCGCTTCAGCGATAGTCCCGATTTAGCCTTCTTCCTTTTGAGATCTATTTCTTTCTTGAGAAGGTTGGAGAAATCCATTGGCAGTGGAGAGCGTGAATCTGGGGTACGAGATGAGATGCGTGCGACGCGAGAGGTGCGTAGAAGGGCCAGCAGATCATGCACAATGACGATTTTGCAAATTGAGTTGGAAATGCGCGTATCGTCCAATCACTTCGCAGTTAATTCGCATTACGTTTTTCTTCCTTTATACAAGTGTTTCAGGTTTACTCTTGATTCAACGGTTCTAGCTTCACTGTCCCGCACCTGAAAGGCTACGAAATGCAGCTGATTAGAGGCTACATATATATTCCCTAGCTCTTTTTTGCTTTAAATAATCATCTACGTTCAGACATTCAACTTCTTCTGTTTTTGTTTTGTTGTACTTTTGCCAGGAGTGTAGCCGGTCCCTACGATAAGTGGATAAACAGAACACACTCTTGTTCCAAATCATTCCAGAAACCAAAAAAGGTTGATTTTTAGATAAGACGAATGACTAATAACACGCCTCCCATTGGCTGGTGCAATTTCAGGCTAATACTGTATACACTCCTGCTGACCTTATTGCGTGTTGGCCTTCTCTGCCCCTGCATTATAAATTAGCGCCGATTCTCCATACTTCTCACCTCTTCATTAACTTTTCCAATTGTATCAAAAAATCACAAACTTAATAATGTCCTGTTCTGCTGCTGAATGTGTCTGTGCCAAGAAGTCCACCTGCTCTTGCGGAAAGCAAGCTGCTTTGCACTGCAACTGTGAAAGAGCTGCTGTTGAAAATAGCGTCCCAGCTGAAGGTACTGCATGTGCTTGTGGCAAGAGACAAAAGGGTCAATGCACCTGTGGTGTTTCTAAGGACGCTTGTGCTAGAGAGGGCGAGACTGATTTCACATCGACAATGTAAGAGGACATGGGTTTTGGATAGGGTATTTAAAATTAATAAAATTAATAGAAACGTGTTAAGAATTAGTGTAGAAGCATGCGAAGTAAATTTGTCACGTGATTGGTCACGTGCATTTCTCCATGTTTTCCCAGGCTTCAACTCCACATTTCAACCTCAACACGCGCTCTGGGTTTCATAATGGCTAGGTTATCTGGGTTGCAGCGTGAGGTGCTCAAGTTATACAGGCAATGCATCCGGTCGACGTATACTAAGCCTGCCGAGAACCGACTTCATTGGCGGGAGTATGTGAGAGGCGAGTTTGACAAACACAAGGGGCTCCCGAAAAAGTCATTCAGTGTCATTGAGCATTTGTTGCGTGTTGGGAATCGGAGGTACGAGATGTATCTGGATCCAAGCATCAAGGATGTTCGCTAGCTGGGGTTGTTGCATGTAAATAGTATTTAATAGGAAGCAAATAAAGGCATTGTTATAGAAAGTGTGAGGTGATGTTTGTAGTTCATTTGCTAATCCTAGGCACGTAGATAATAAGTGGGAATAGATTATAATACCAGGACACTTATATATCAAGAGAAGATAAGACTGATAGACAAGGCAAGACAAGACACTAAGGCCCATACACAGTGCTGAGAAAAAGTCGCCTCCAACTATAATCTACGCTTTAATTCACCGGTAACAAAAAGGTGTTCTCAACAAAGAGTGTTCTCGACAAAACAAGGCTCTACAATATCCTACAAGCTCCTCTTACACACACATAATCCAAATCATATCTATTACTCATTATAATTGGCAAAGATTGTCGAAAAGTTGGCAAACAAAAGCTCCGTGGCCTCGTTTCTAGCCCCCATATCCATAATTTCCCTCTCACCGGTCGAGTCCCGCGCGATCGTGGGTGCAAACACAACAGACAAATTCTTGAAGTTCATGCGGTTGACACTGCTATAGTAGTTGACCTTGTCCAAGTGTTTTCCAATAAGGTACAAGGCATGCTTGTTTGCCGCCGGGAGTCTCAGAATAACTCTGGTGACGAGCTCCTGGCACCGCTCACTTGTGTCACTCTTGCTCTGGCCGACCTTGGTGAAGCTGCTATACAACGCAAAGGGAATCAAAGGATCGGGAAGCTTACGCAAGTATCTCTTGAGAGCACTGGTGACAGCGTTGATGTCGCCGCTCAAAAGCTCGGTGATTTTGTTGAGTTGCTTCCGGTCCGCAGTGGCAGACGCGCTGGCAAAGGCGTTTTCAATGGCTGCGATCGCCGAGTTTCCGCCGCTGAGTCTGTATATGCCCTCGACGTCCATTCCTCTTTTTTCCACCTCTTCCAAGCATCGGCTGACAATCAAGGGCACTTTTTGCCCCTCAAATACGGCACGGCGCTGGATAGTGGACGAGAAGAGATGCGCGTCGCCGTTGCCTCCACCATTGTTGTTATTGCTGCCACTGGCGGAGTTAACAAAAGATTCTAGGAGATTCGTCGACCGCGACTTCGTGATGAGAGAATTGAAACTTTTGAACGCGCCGCCGCCTTCTGATGCATCACTCGATGTACTTTGGCCTGACGGGTGGAGCGAATTGGAAGAAAACGACAGACTCATCTTCGTCAGCGCACTACTTCCATTTCCAGAATTCCCGTTTCCGGACGGTCCTATTGGGTTGGTTGGGTGTCCAATTGTCTGGTTGAAACCCGTCAGTGTAATGGATACTTTCGGCCGGCGCCAGAATTTGAGTCTAGTGGCCTTTTGCGTTTCCGCGACGTCCTCAGAAACCGAGTCTAGCGCGTTCATATTATCTATATGGTCACTGTGTGCGTCGTAGAATTGGCTGGCGCGGTGGTTTTGATTGGACGAGTGCGGAGCTAAGCCCAGGGCGCCCAGGTGTGCCGTGGAAAGGCTAGTTTGGCTGGCCTGGTTCGCGTTGGCCTGGCTAGCCAAATTCTGAGCTTCTAACTCCCTGTTGCGCTCGACCAAAGAGTCGTTTTCTTCTTTCAAGCGCTGTTGTGTCGCCGAGAGCTCTGAAATCTCGCGCCGAACGGCTTCAAGACGTTCCACTTCACTCGTCACCTTCAGCTCCAACTGCACCAAGGTCTCCTTCAACCTGGAGCGGTCGGAATTAAGTCGCATGTTGTCTGCCAACAATGCCTGCCGACGGCTATCCAACGAGCTTATCTCCGCCTTGAGCATGCCGACATCAAAATCGAGGTCACCTTCGTTCATGAAGGGTGTGTGTGTATCGGACGCTGACCTCGAATGGAGCTCTCTGTAGACGCTTTGTCTAAAGGGAGAAGAGAAGGGCAAGGGAGGCGTTGTAAACGCCTGGCCGTTAATTGAGCCTTCCAGAACGTGCCTAGAATGACCTCTTTCGCCAGCGCCTCCGTTCCCGTTCTTTTCCGACTCGTCTTTCAGCTTGAAGAAGCCCAAGCGACTGGAGAGAGAGCCCGACGTCAGTCCACCCGACACAGACCGCTTGTGACGCAACAGAAGCTTGCTCCGCGTGCTTTTGGTTCTCGACGGCTTTTCTCCCTCGGGAGACTCGGCTGAGATCGTATCCTCAAGGTTAGAGACCGCGGGCGTAGCCTCCTTCACTGTGTGCGTAGGTTTATGCAACTCCAACCCTTTGAGCTCCAAACCCTTGAGTCCCAAGCCTTTTGGCTCGTACAACTCTGCGCGCTCCACGGCAGCAGCGGACCCCAGACCACGTGCTCCGGGCGTAGTTGGGATCTGGGGGAGTGCCAACAATGGCGGCGGCGAGGTTATAGGCCCTGCCAAAGCTTGGTTCTTCTTAGGAGTTGTAACTGCTGACTGGAGGTAAAATGGGCTCGAGTCCTTCTGCTCCACGGCAGAGTTTTCGTCTGTGGTTTCGACGACACGAGCTTGGCGGTTGACCTTGGCCATTGGCGAGGACACCGACGATCTCGGACGAATGGAGTCGTCGTTGACCTGAAGGGTGTTGTTATTACTATTATTAGAGTGGGTGGAGTTATTAGTGTTGCTGTTGGCGCCAACCAGATCGGCTGAATGGAACTCAGAGTCATGGAATTGGTTGGGAGAAATGATCATGATGTTTTTGTTTGGATACACATCCGCGTAAGACGAAGTTTTCGAGGGAGAAATAACCGGAATGGGAAGCGAACTTTCCAGGTCTCCACTCCCGAGTCCATTGGCCTTAGCATCCTTGGTCTCTGGCCGGGGGCTCACAACCGCCGAAGGCGCAAGCGTTCCAGAAGCCAACCCACTGGATCTGAGAGGGTTCTTCTCTGTTGCTTCTTGAGTTTCAGCTTTTGCCGCGGGGGGTTGAGAAGTCACAGGGGTTGTAGGCTCAGAAAAGGAATCGATGAGGTCCAAGATGGCACCGTCGTCGGCAGCCAAAGATTTGGTGAAATGGCGCTCCAACCGCTTCCGAGTCTTGGGCTGGCCATGACTCTCTTCTTGGGGTGCGTCTGTCGTTTCGAGCTGTTCTGAGGGCTCCATTTTTGGGCCAGGGGACTCGAACGTCGCGTAGGAATCCACAGAGATGGTCTCGTGGTCTCCAGGACTGCGGACCGACAGGGAAGGCATAAGCGAAGGTGTTGCGATTGGTGCTGGCAGGAGCGTAATTGAGCCTGCCCCAGAGGTACTGGTGGCTGAAGGGACGCTAGCCGCGGACAGCTTGGAGACAAGCGGCGGCTTGGGCGCAGGTTTCGACTGAAACATTTCGGGAGCTGGGCTGAGCGTCATTCCGGGTGAGCTAGAGCTGAGGGAGCCAGAGCCAGAGCCAGGACCGGCGGTGCCGGCGCTTGCAGCTGGGGCATTAGCAGCCGCATGCGATTGAGATAAAGGAGCGTGAGAGGAAAGAAGCGTCAGAGAAGAGGCTGCAGAAGCAGACACCGAGGCCGGCGTTGTTGCCGAGCTGGCTGTTTGTTGTGTCAGCGCAGACGTGGACGCTGACAGGGAAGCGGCCGCTAACCCCGAGGAAGACGGAGCTTGCGCGGGCCGCAGCAGCAGCAGGAGCTGTTCCTTCTGTTTGCGCTTTAGGTCGTGTTTTTTCTTTTTTGCAACCAAATCTTCGTGGCACGCCATACAGAACAAGCCCTTGGACGTTCTGGCGTAGCGCAAGTCCTCGATTTTCAGCTTGCACACACGGCACTTGAAGCAGTTGGAGCAGTAGGCCTTGTCGCCCGTGAGAATGGCCAAGTCGTCGATCTTTTTCCCGCATTGTTTGCAGTTGTACGAGCAGCTGGAACAGACCAACGACCCGTTCCCAAGAACAAGGAAGTTGGAGTTGCAGCCCAAGGCCTTGTCGCACTTGAAGCACTTGAAGCACTGGATGTGCCAGCGGTCGTCGCCCAATTCGTATGCATGGCCCTCAAAGATGGCCTGGTGGCATTTCTTGCACGTTTGCATGGGTTCCTCCATTGTGGACTAGGGTTGGGAAAGGAGTGGGAGCGGAAGTAAAGAGAGAAACGAGGGATTTGCAGAGAGGGCAATATAAAATCAGGGGTTCGTAGAGATTAAAATTAGATAAGAAACGGGATCGTTTTGCAGCCGTTCTGGGGCTCTATCCGGTGCGTCTCTTCGAGCAGGGCCGGGATGGGCTTCGGCTTTGTGTCAGTGCGCCGCGTGGGAGGAGCGGGAGGATGGATGTGACAGGGAGCGACGAGAGGAAGACGCGTATGGAGCGAGGAGAGAAACAGAGAAACACGATTGGCGGTTTGCGAGGGCGAAAAACGTTTTCAATTGAGTGCGCTTGCCGCTTCTGCCGTTTTCGGGGCCCGATGACGTGGAATTGCGGAGTGGTGCTGCTTTGTGTAACGTCTGATGTGTAATTTACAAAGGGGCGACAGGTGACAGCGATAATAAATTATTTTTTGGATCCGGTTAGTTTTTGCGTCGTCTGAGTTTTCAATTGGCTATTTGGGGATGCCGCTATATTTCCGATTTTCTTATTTTCTTTTTTTTCCGTTTTTTTTTTGGTCTGGTTTCCTGGTTGCAAGGCACGGCTGCGATCTAGCCCGTCGCCCAAAAGGTAAACTGCCTGCGTTGCATAGACCGAAATAGGCGAAACTGATCCGGCCGCCCTTTTTCAGCCATTTGCGTTAATTGCCTTTTTATTTTATTCGTTTTGGGCTGGCATTGTGTGGGTAACTTATTCTTTCCTCTTTTGGCTTCGCCGGAAGGCGGATCGAGTAATTAGAAGACTTGTTCGGCTCTTGAGAGTTCAGTGTTGTTACTTCCAATTTGAATTTTAAGGTATCTAGGGGTTCTTCAAGTCCTGTATTTCCGTTCTAGGGTTTTAAATGAATCAGTTACAATGAATTAGGTATCGTTTTTCATCAAATAGCTGAGGCACAGTAAAGCAAATTGTTTTCAAAGATATTAATGAATCAGAAATTGGGTGGGATCTTGGTTTTTTGGGCGTCAAGCGATGGTACCTTAAGCAGCGCCGGGCAACACGCTCCGGCTTGAATTTCTTTGTGATCGTAGAATGAGTGATCGTAGCATCTATTTCTTGCTCTCTTTCGACTAAACTCGTTGTTTAATGTAGCCATTCGTAAGCACCATGGCCACCTTGCATTGCGGCAGTTGGGATAGAACAAACTATAGGCCAGCAAGTTTCCAATCAAATAAAATATAAAAACACTAATAACTCACGCCTCCCTAAAATCACTTGTGATCTGCCGTCTTTTGGGGAACCATGATCTCAAGCGCCAGCAGCACCCACAAGTAAGCATCTATAGAGTACCAACGCGATAAGCTCATTTCAAAAAATACTTTAAAAAAGAATATGTAACGCGACAAAAATACATTTACATTATGATAGAGTCATTAGTTCAAGCTTACCCAACTTACTTCATCCCTTGATTGAATACTTGTCAGATGAATACAAATGAATACAACAATTACTTTATTTTCCTAATGCTACTCGAAATCTACCTTTATGGATGGAAGTCGGCTTCAACAACTCCAAGATCCTGATCAAGGTATAACAGGTCTGCGCCGGACCAGTCCACTTGAATCATTCTATTTAACTCTGTGTTCTTCAAAAGACGATTTTTTTCCTTGTTCCACTCGGTCTGTTTATCTTCGAAACCCTTCTCCCAGACAGCTCCGTACACCTTCATGATCTTGTCATGTTCAACTCTTCTCACCTCTTCCAAGGCCATTCTCTCCATGTACTTCAAATCGTCCGACGAAGGCTCGTAAATGTGCCAGATGACATAGTGGGGCAACCCGACGACGGAGTATCCCATCCGCTTACTCAACTTTCCAAAGGCCTCAGTCTCGGCGTGCTTTTCGAAAGAGAATGCAGGGAAATGGGAACCTGTGCGGAAAACACGGGCTTTACTCAAGATGGAAACACCTCCAATACCGTCCAAGTCCATTTCCACCTCTGGGTCTCCGTAAGGGTCTCTTAAGTATGCAAGGTGGGGTCTCCAGGTCTGGTACTCGACGTAACCTTCAACGATACATGCGTCTTCATCCAAAGTCTCAGCCAATTGCAAACCACCGTCGGATTCTTGCCACGAGTTCAAATCGTACGGCTGTTGGTTTCCTAACCAGTCAGGCAATGGTCTCCAAACGTTAGGAACAATGACGTCTTTGTCGTGATGCATCAAATCCTCCAAGATGGTTGGTGGCACGGTCTCGACGTCCGCATCTCTCCAGTAAACCCAGGAGTGGTGCGGTTTGATGGCAACGGTCCACAACCAGTTTCTGGCTCTGGCCATTAATTTTCTTCTAGGTCCTTGAGCTGCAAAACCGTGTCTGTCGGAGAACGACTGGCCAATGATCTGGCCGAAATCCTTCTCGAAAATCTCAATCTCTCCGAAGGGCATTGCTGGGTTAGGGTCTGTCTGGACCTCTTTCAAGTGACGTTTCAACTCTCCCATGGTGTCGTCGCTCGAGTCACTGACCAAAAACGCCAAGTCAATCAACTCGTGGGGATACGTCAAGTTCTTCATGTGATTGAAGAACATGGGCAAGTGCATGGCTGCGTCACGCAATGGAACGCAGAAGAGAACTCTCTCGTCCCTCTGCCAGCCGTCTGGCTTGCCTACATAGTTAGCCAAGTCGTAGAATCTGACCGATGGGAATGCATTGAAATTGGGCAGGTACAAGGCGTCCTTGTTGACGAAAAGAACCTGTAGGGCTGTGAAAAAGAAAAGAATCAACCCCACCGCAAGAACTTTGAGTCTGTGTTTGATGAACGTGGCTGAATAGTTGAGCTGTCCAAACAGGCCAAAGGTGCGACGAGCAGACGCAGCGACCGCCTTTTGGGTGTGTTTGTCGCCAAGGTCATACGGAGTCATTTGGATGACCGGACTACTCATTTGGGAAACTCTGTTCTTATGAATATGTGCGGGTGTTCTGGCTGCGCGGTGATGTGAGGTTGTGTTTCAGGTGGTGGGTAATGAAATGATCTGGACCGTGGAAATCTCGCAGAGGCCGCCAAATTATTTCTCTACTCTCACTTGTTCGAAGGCAAATGTCCCGCAGGGAAGTAGGCTCGCTTTTATGTGTTTGGATTAGGAGCCCTGGCCTCGTTGACAGAAACGTGTGACGGTTTTGTGTGAACAAATATAGCTGTTTGTAGCGTAACGATGGAAGTGGAAAAGGGAGCATAGTAGGAGTGTGTGTGAGACAGTGGTGCTGTCTGCAGGTGCCGAAGCGGTATGGTAGTGTGAGGTAGACTGGTCGGAAGGGGAAATGGTCTTTCGGCGGCGATTCGTTGAGCGTTCAGAGCGTTTCGGTAAATGGTAAGATATTTCGCGATTCCTGAGATTTTCACTTGTTTGGAAGGGTGGCGGTGATCTTTTGACAGCAGACAGCAGAAACGCGTATGGGTAGGCTGCAGGACTCGATCAAGAATAGCCGCTGAGTTGAATTAGCTATATTATTCACTTTGATTAGAGAACTTACAAACTTATGGTTTCACGGGGTAGCTGTTTCGTTTTTGTGCGGTGTCCGCTATATGCATCTGCTGGGCTGCTGCGTGCGGTTCGAGCCTTCTGTTTCGCTTCCCACATTCCAGTTCTTAGAGTTCTTGCAGCACCTCGTGTGCTATCTTCTTTCAATCAATGAGCATCTCAAATCCAAGCCTGTTCAACTAGTTGAAGGCTCGTTGTTGGTACAGCAGCTCTAGTAAGCAGCGCTGAGACCATCGCATATAACCAAAGGACAAGCATGAGTCTACATAATATTATAGTAATTAAGGAATCCGCCAAAAATTTTGCTTTGTATTTCACACACCTTTCTAAGAAAATGTGTTCCTGCTGGCCTCAAAAGTGATTGCCTGGACACACAATGGACCCTGCTTAAGCGCTCTTAAAGTTGCCACAAGTCGACAAAATCAAATTATAATCAAGGCAACATGCAAATTACTCTACAAAGAAAACCAATGAATAAAAAAAATCGGCAAAAATCAAAGTCGCGTCCGGCTTCCTCGAGACGCATCTCTTTATTTACCTTTCGCGCCACACACACTCACATACATACATATACATACATAGACATATATCTGCAACCTCCCACTCAACCCCTCTGCTACTTCCACATACCCCCATTGACCCGATACAATGAAGGTAGAGGAGCTAATTATCGACGGCTTCAAATCGTATGCCGTCCGTACGGTTGTTAGTGGCTGGGACCCCCAGTTCAATGCCATCACCGGACTAAACGGCTCTGGAAAATCCAACATCCTCGACGCCATCTGCTTCGTTTTAGGTATCGCTTCGATGACAACCGTCAGGGCTTCTAACCTCCAGGATCTTATATACAAAAGAGGCCAGGCTGGTGTCACCAAGGCGTCTGTAACCATAGTCTTCGACAACACCGATAAGGAAAAGTCGCCAATTGGGTTTGAAAACTCCCCCAAGATCTCGGTCACGCGTCAGATTGTTTTGGGCGGAACCTCTAAGTACTTGATCAACGGTCACAAGGCACTACAACAGACTGTGCTCAACTTGTTCCAGTCGGTTCAACTAAACATCAACAACCCGAACTTCTTGATTATGCAGGGCAAAATCACAAAAGTTCTCAACATGAAACCAGCAGAAATCTTGTCGCTAGTCGAAGAAGCAGCTGGAACGAAGACCTTCGAGGACCGTAAGGACAAGGCCTTGAAGACCATGGCCAAGAAGGAAGCCAAGTTGGTGGAGATCCGCAATTTGCTTAAAGAGGAGATCGAGCCAAAGCTAGAGCGTCTCCGTTCAGAAAAGCGTACCTTCTTGGAATTCCAGAAGGTCCAGACCGATTTGGAAAAGTTGACTCGAGTGATTGTCAGCCATAACTACGTGCGCTTTTCCGAAAGATTCCATCACTACTCGACACTTCGCGAGGAACATGAGTCCATCATGACCAATTTAAACGATCAGACGGAAAGGCTAACGGGGGAGATCGAGAGCTTGACGCTGGATTTGGATCTGGTGAAGAAACAGAAGGAGAGTGAGCTCGTTAAAGGGGGCAAGATTGAATTCTTGGAAAAGAAAGAAGCTGCGTTATCTGACGACTTGACCCGTCTCACCACCACCCGTGATCTTTCCAAGGAGAACGAACGCGACGAACTGCAAAAGTTGAGCAATTACAAAACAAGACTACTGCAGTTGGACGACTTGATGAACAGTCACCTGGACAACTACGCGGCAGCAGAAAGCGCATATAATGAGAGCAAGCAGCGCCATGCTGACCTTAAGGATGACTACAACAAGAAGGAAGAGCTCCTCTCTACTCTAACTACAGGTGTTACGGCCAAGGGAGGCATTGATGGCGGGTACATGTCTCAGCTCAAGGAATCCAAGGAGGAACTCAATAGAAGCCAAAATCTGATAAAACAGGCGTCCATGAAGCGCAAACACTTGGAGGAAAAGATGGCCGCGGATGAACCGCGCTTGCAAAAGGCCAAAGATGACAACAAAGTGCTTCTCTCGGACATTGAGGGCTACAAACAAGAGATCCAAGCAAAAGAAGAGAAGTATCGTGAATACGGTTTTGACATCAAGGAGTATAATGCCTTGAGAGACCAGGAAAGTAGGCTACGCCAGCAGCTTGACCAGAGCTACCAGGAGCTCAACCACATCAAAAGAGAGGTTGGGAACTTTGAATTTAACTATGCAAAACCTTATGCCGATTTTGACCCGCTGTCGGTGAAGGGCGTGGCGATGGAGTTATTTGGCTTGAAAGAGTCAGAAACCGACAAGGCTTTGGCCGTCCAGCTATGTGCCGGTGGAAGGTTATATAACGTGGTGGTCGACAACTCAAACACAGCGACGGCGCTTCTAGACAAGGGTCAGCTTAGACGTAGAGTCACGTTCATTCCATTAGATAAAATCACCACGTGGCAAATTCCAAAGGATAAGGTAGCCTATGCGAAGAGGAAATGTCCCGACAAAGTTGAAGTTGCCTTAGATCTTATTGATTACGACAATGAGGTAGTGAAAGCTATGACTTACATTTTTGGCTCTACATTTGTATGTAACGATCCAAAGACCGCCAAAGCGGTCGCGTATGACCCAAAAATCAAAATCCGCTCCGTAACTTTGGACGGCGACAACTACGATCCTGATGGAACGCTTTCCGGCGGCTCGCGTAAGAGTGGCTTCGCTGTGTTGCATAAGATGCAAAAGTACCGCACTGTCACCTCCAAAATCGCCAGTCTTGAGGCTCAACTCAAGGAGCTTCGCGCAGAGATCGACCGTCTTGATGCAATTGGGCAGCAGACTCAGTCGTTGCAGACCGAGCTTAATCTCAGCAAACATGAGTTGTCATTGTTGCATCGGAAACTCGAAAACAATCCAGCTTCTGCCATTATTAGAGAGTACGAGATGAATGGTGAGGACATTCTCAAATTGGAGGGCGTAGTCGAGGAAGAATCCGAGAAGTGCCGTGTTTTGGAGGAGCGAATTGCTAAAATCGACAATGACATCAAGGAGTTCAACCAAGACAAGGGCTCCAAACTCAAAGAGTTGGGTGCCGAATTGAAGCAGCTCAGCCTGCTTATAGCTATAGAAGACAAAACTTTACAAAAGCACAAGAGCCGGTTTCAGGAACTCGAATTGGAGTTGGATCAACAGAAAGTGGAGAAAGCCGAGGTGACCGAGTCGATAGCACAGTGTGAAGCTGTGCTCAAGGAGTTGAGCGTTACGAACACTGAGAACGAGATTAAGTTCAAAAATCTTGGCGAAGAGATCCAAAGCGTTCGTGTTCTTCTTGATGAAGAAAAGGCGAAGCTTATGGGCTTCAATGACGAGATCACTGAGCTCACCGATCTTATAGCTTCAAAGACAGAAGAGCTCGGCGCTGCGAAATTGTCTATCCAAAAACTCACGCACGATTTGGAAAAAGCAAACGGCGCAAGCTCGTCGCTCAAAACACAACTAGATGAGCTTATAAAGGAAAACGAGTGGGTCACCGATGAAAATGAAACAAACGCCATAATGCAACAGTATCCAAATATTAATATTGAGGAGTACGAGGGCCAGGCTGCAGTTTTAAGTGACCGTTTTTCCAATATGAAGCGAAAGGTCAATGCCAACATCATGAGCATGATAGACAACGTGGAAAAGAAGGAAATCTCATTGAAACAGATGGTGCGTACAATTGAAAAGGATAAGTCCAAGATCGAGAACACCATCGCCAAACTTAACGAGTACAAGCGGAAGACGTTGGACTCCACATACCAAAGTGTGTCGGAAGACTTTGGTAATATTTTCGCTGATCTACTTCCTGGATCGTTCGCCAAGCTAGTCCCCGTCAACCCAATGGACGTGACTAAGGGCTTGGAAGTCAAGGTGAAGCTAGGGCCCGTGTGGAAGGAGAGTTTGGTGGAGTTGTCTGGAGGCCAGAGATCTTTGATTGCATTGTCATTGATCATGGCCTTTTTGCATTTCAAGCCGGCGCCAATGTACATTTTAGATGAGGTTGATGCGGCTTTGGATTTGTCACATACTCAAAACATCGGACATCTTATAAAGACACGTTTCAAAGGTGCTCAGTTTATTGTGGTTTCCTTAAAGGAGGGTATGTTCACAAATGCAAATAGGGTGTTTAGAACGAGATTCCAGGACGGTACGTCCATAGTCTCTACAATGTAAGGGTATATATTAATAGATGAATTGGTGGAAACGAGTGTTTTTTACGATGTTAATATTACGTCTCTTAAGGAAAATTTCAATGGCAGAAAGCATCGAATCCTCAATATCTGTTGTTTGTCGCTTCATAAGTAGTGTGTTTAACCTCCTCGTGGCTTCTACAGTTAAAGAATCCTTAAACACAGTATTTCATAAGAATTGAAATATAAAAATTATTCCTTGATTATGTAACTAGACATTATTTTTCGTATCTCTCCATCATCGTACAATTGATTCCCTGAGTCAACGATAAGAACTTGGGCAGAAGCTTTTGAATATCGAACTTTTCAAAATGTGTTGTTTTTTGAGTAAACAGGCAAAGAAATTTTTATTTGGTACGTTTTTGGTTTGTTTTGCGAAGTTTGTTATTTTTACTGCCATTTTTTGGATTTTTCATGACTGTGGTGCATTGTGAGAAAACATGATAATAGGGATACGTCTGTTACATTGCGACATTCCCTTGGAAAATAAAATTGGTGTTTAAAGAAATGAAAGCTCGCTATTTTGAATTTTGGCAAAATGGTAACATAATTTATATAAACTGCCGTTCTCAACTCAAAGCCAGCTAGGCTTGCTTTCGTTGTACACAATATTCGAAGGGTCATATTAATTAAATCATTATTTACACCATTATCACACCTACTCATACTATACAATCATTACTCATCAGATTTCGTCTCTATTCTGACAGTGGATCCGGAAGACACGGCACTTTCATCCTCGTCAGCGAATCTCAAGCTCTTTCTACGCCTGGTGGTAGGCGAGGTCTCGCCTATCGAGGTGATATCCTCCGTAAAACTTGCGTTAGCACCAATACTGGAGCTAGCATTGCCGCTCACGGTTGGCGTGTTGCCCACGGAGGAGTTAAATATAAGCTCCGCAGTACGGATCCAACGACGTCTACGAGTATACTTAGAGTACGAATCTTCTGTGGAGGGCTTTTTCCAGACGTTATCTGTATAAATGAAGCCCTCATCGCTTGTGGGCTGTACTGTTGTCTTTGACCGTTTGCCTGGCGCCAACGTAATAGCGCCGTCGTTGGTCAAGTCAAGACGCCAAGTCTTGTCGACCCACCTCCAGCGGGCATTTCCTAGAGAGGGCTCTTCAAGGCCCTGATGCTGAACGGAGGAAAGCGAGTTATCTGCGTTTGGAAGCTCAAAAGACTCCACAGACGAAGACTCGTTAAGGAACTCGTCTGTCCAGGGCGCTCTCTCATAAGTGAGAAGATTGGAAGTCCAACCAATTCCGAGCCATCTTCTCTGGTTTTCGTAGATCACATATGTAAATCTTACTGGTGAAGAGAGACTGCCCAGGCGAGGAAACTCGGACCCAGCCTTTTGAACCTTAGCGAAGGCAGCAGCGAAAAGCGAACTTTTGCGGGCTTGCAGGAAGTCCAATCCTGTTAGGTAGAAGCACAAGATCCGGGCCGCTTTGAGGCGCCAGACCATCTTGCGCGTAACTCTCATGAACGACAGATGGTACGACATGAGGAAGAGCCCCAAAAAGAGAATGATGGTTCTTGGCTGGATCATCAAGAATGTGACTATGAGATACACAGGGGTTAGAAACACAGTGGTGAACAATAGACGCTTGATATCATACGCTGTTAAAGCCATCGTAGTGACTGGCGTAAGCAATATATCCGCCTTTATGCATGTCGTGGAGAGGGCTTGAATGACATCATCCAAAGTTGGCCGGAGATTGGTTTCTTCCATGATCTTATTATTGAGCACAGAGTACATTACTACCACGAGCACCAAGATCAAGTGCCCCAGCCAGGTCATCAACGTCTCAAAATATAACACTACAAACGTATATATACACATGATCACTACATTGACCCAATAGTCTTCGTTTGTCCACGTGGCGACTGAAAGTGTTTTGTTCACTATGAGAAGGTAGGGGTATGCTCTGATAAGCGCCTTAGCCACCGACGGAGGGGTCAGCGAGAGAAGTGGCGAGGTCTGCGGTTGGACGGTAGAGTCGACTTTGGAAATCGAGTCGCCGGCGGAGAATTGGGCTCGCAAGTCGCCGGCGCTGGAGGACGCCAAGGGCTCAAACTCATGTGGTTTTGGGATTGTGTCAGGTTCACTCATGGCCCTATTCACGTTGTGTCGATCACCAAAATGAGCAGGCTCCGCAATTAATTAGACTATTTTTGCAATTGGCCGGATTGGGAATGTTCGGGTGTGGGGGCGGGGCGGATGTGACTGGAGGCGTGGGATCTTTGGAACCTTGAAGCAAAGGTTTCTGTGGGGTGTGAGGAATGGCACACCGGAAGTGCTGTATGCGGTGTACGGGTTTATGGAGGCCCGAATAGTGTATGCGGATAGAAAGTCCGAGGATGATGGCGATTTTGGACTGGGATGAAATTTTTTTAATAATTGCTTGATCTGATTCCTTTTTAAAATGATGGTGATTCTTGCGATGGATCGAGGTGGTTTGATAGTGTCTTGGATCACGCCGACCATCACGTGGGATGTCAATTTAACGGTACAATTTTGTTCAAATTTATTGGTGCTACAGGTAGATGTGGTAATTTTTCTTCGAGTTTTGCCTCTGTGGGACGGAGACATGGACCTTAATAATGTTCCAAGAGTTCGAGGAGTTCCGCGGGCAAACCCAACGACTAATTCTCTCAATTTGCCTTACATTAATTGCATAAATTCACTATATAATGATCTATCACATTGCAATTCATTCAACCGTTCAGAATCTATAGCGCTCAACCATGTTCTACACATCTTCAAAGTTTATCGTAACATTGAGAAATAAATAATTATCTACTTCCAAAGCCCAAGAGAGCATTCTGTCGAGTACAGAATTGAATAAATTTCATAATAGAATCGTTATAGAGCTTAAACTCTTTCTTGATGGTCAAACTTGACCTTCTCCTCACATTCAGCAACCAGCTTGACTTCCTTCTGACTCTCGTTCTCGGCGGCCTCATCAACCTCAGATTCCAAGATCTCGTCTCTGTCAACGTTGAAGTCAGCACCTCTGTTTTCTGGACCCATGAAGGAAACGAAGATCACGTAGGTGAAAACACAAGCAATGAAGATACTCATGACCTTACCGTAGTCGAAGGCCTTTTGACCGTTAGGAGCGATAATTGGGAACTTCTCTCCAATGGTACTCTCAATGGTGGAAGAAGCGGAAGATGCCAAGTTACCCAATTGGTAAGACAAACCGACAACCAAAGATCTGTGTGCTGGTGGAGAAAGCTCAGACAAGTAAACTGGGATGACACCCCAAGCTCCTTGAACACCGAATTGCATGAAGAATGCACCGGCGTTGATGGCGCTGGAGTGGACGAAAGCCCATGGGTAGATGCATGCACCACCCAAGAGACAGGCGAGAATAATGGAAAGTCTTCTACCAATGAAGGTCGAGCAGTGACCGAAGATCATACCTCCGCAGATAGCTCCCAAGTTGGCAACGACGTTGGTGACTGTGGATCTGTTGACGTTGTATTGCAATTGAACAGATAAGAGGGTAGGGTACAAATCTTGAGAGCCGTGAGACATGAAGTTGAAACCAGCCATCAACAAGACGAGGTAGATCATGATAAGCCAGTAAGTCTTGAAGACCTTCTTAGCTTGAGGACTGAGTTGGTACCACTTCAAGTCTGCGTTCTCGGCGTTAGCAGTCATCTTGGCTTCTTGTTGACGTTGGAAGGCATCAGTCTCAGGCAAACACCATCTCCAAATGAGGAAAAGCACAGGAGGACAAGCGGCGAACCAGAAGAAAGCTCTCCAGCCATGTGGGGAGTTGTCGGTGATGGCTCTGTTAAAGACAACGGCAAGAAGATATCCAAAAGCGTAACCTTCCTGGAAAATACCAGACAAGATACCTCTGCATGCAACTGGAGCGTCATCAAGAGATGTGGCCAAAGAGAAACCATAGATACCACCCATGGCAATACCGAACAAGGCTCTGACACCCAAGAATTGTTGGTAGGTCTTGACAAAACCAGTACCAATTTGCAAAACAACCAAGAGAGACAAGTTAATCATGTAGGGCCATTTTCTTCCGTATTTATCACCCCAGTAACCGAAAATGAATGCACCGACGGATCTCAACATGAGAACCAATGTAATACCCCAAGTGATGTCCTTGACGGAAACGCCAAAAGAATGAGCCATGGCCTTAGTGTTCAAGGACACAGCGAAAAAATCAACGGCATCCCAGGTCCAGGCGGCGAAACCCATGAAAAAATAGTTCCAGTTTCTGAGCGTCATCAAGTGCAACTCGCCAAATGGGTTTAAAATCTCCAGCCATGTGTACTGTGCTCTTTCCTCTTTCGAGACAAAGAGAGACGACCATCTCGAGCCCAAGTACTTCTTAATGGAGCGAGAGGTAAACACAGGTGGCTTAATAACGTGTTGGTTGTGGTGTTTCACGTAGTCCGAGTGGACTGTAGAAGTAACCGAGGCTGCAACCATCTTTGTTACGTTCTTTTGTCTACTTTAGTAAATTATGTAGGTTTGTTTTTCAAAACAAAAAAGAAGTGAAGGTGAGAGAAGGTAGAAAAAAAAAGATACTGATGATTAAAAAATGCTCTTAAGAAACTGCAATTAGGCTCTTTTATATGCGTCTGAGTCCACAGCTTACTGACTGGGTGCCCCATCTTTTTCATCATTTTTACCCCATATACCCCATACTCGGACCTGCAGATATGCCCACATACCGGATCTCGAAAAGCAATACGCATAAAACATACTTAGGTACAGTCGGAATTCATTCCAGCCGCAACCTTTCTGCAGCACCGTTCTGCTCCATCCAGTACATACCCCAGTTGTGCCTATACGTTGGCCTCCTTCCGTTGGCCTGTACTAAGTTAGAGACGCACGCTTTATTCTGCCAAAAGAGGTCTTGGCACCGTACTACTCAAGTCTTCTTTAGGCGCGCGCGTGCCCCGCGATCTGTCTTGGCTTTCCTTTTGACGGGAATATGGGGCTTCCAAGACTTGTAGCCTCGTAAGCCTTTGCTTCTATACTTCATCACGTTTACGTCAAGCGCAAGTTCCCAAAACGGTCACGGGAGGAGCTATCCGCACAAACTTCGATTTTTACGTTATACCCCGCACCGCAGGGCTAACACTTTGCCTTCACGATTAGGCTCTCTATGGCCACACGGTGTTTGGGTCCCGCAACATCACCTCAACACGCAGGATGGCATATAATACGCAATGTGGGTAAAATTAGGACGGCCATTCCCTTCTGAACTCCGGGACTCGATCCATTCGTGAACAGAGAAGCTTAATATGGGAAATCTTCGCGGGGAGGTGGAGGAAATGAAAAAGAAATAGTTCTGCCAAGATTCGACTTGCTTTCATCTCGATTCAAAGGCTGGACGAGGGGCACCGTTTTGAGGCACTAATAAGACCAGCAATGCATGTACTGCAGGTGGAACTACATGAGCACTTTTACTAATCGTACTTAAAAGGTGGCACTTGCACAAAATACAACGTTTTCAGGGAGGTAAAGAGTAGTTAGAAATGTAAAATATAACAGATTGATGAATTCAAAAACTGCTGTCTTTTCACGAGGCGAAAACTCGACAGCCCCGGCATTTCCGGCAGCCTACCTTGCTTTTTGGCCACCGCATACGTAGACACCCCGTTTTAAGAGATGCTCCCGATGAAAACAGCCATAGTCCCGTTCCCACCCGAAAGAAAACGGTTAGTTGGCTTCTATATACCGTCCTAATGCATAATTGACTTAGTAATTACAATGAAATAGTATACTCTACGAGATGAGCTCGCTTTGAGAGTTTAATCCTGTAAAAAAAAGCAAGTTGGTAACGTTTTGGGACCTATTTTATTGGATTGAGCGTGGGAT
Source organism: Australozyma succicola (assembly GCA_030563905.1). Classification (NCBI taxonomy): domain Eukaryota; kingdom Fungi; phylum Ascomycota; class Pichiomycetes; order Serinales; family Metschnikowiaceae; genus Australozyma; species Australozyma succicola. Next base: position 201,809 of record JAJMKM010000016.1, read on the forward strand.
GGCCGGATACGAGAGGTAAAATGCCAAAAAACTTTTGCTTTGCGTATCCAATTTAGACCCAAGAGGCAGCCAAGAATTCGCAACTTATGATGAACCTAACAAAAATTAAAGACCGTTTTCTCAAAACAACCTCAGGCATCGGGATCTCATCACGCAACAGTGGGGCAATCGAAGCACGCTACATGGGGTTTGATCCCGGAGTATGGGGAGGTGGGGCAAGTGGCATTTGCACAGGTACAGCCAACTGATAAGGCATGCGCCTTTGTAATTGGTCCACCACCGAATCTGCATTTCTGTCCCGCCTGGAGTGTACAAACTTGAATTGCTCAGTTTGGATTGTACTAAGTCATTCTAAAGTCCGAAGAGGCTCAAGTATGGCTTCTTCTATATTGAGGTACCTATGAGTTTTCACAAACCTGACAAGAATTGACGAGAGAAGAAGAAATCGAAACACTTGTTTTAAGAAGAGATATGTCATAGTCGATGCTCTTAAAATCTTCAATTGAAGGAGCTGCGTAGAGAGTTTCGGGGTTTAAAGGGTTTCTGGTCCGGGTATTTGACTAATTTCCCGCCGATTAAGAAAGCATAAGCCACGACGCTTGTAAATGTAGAAATCTGGCCAGTTTGATTGCCAATAATATTTGTAATAGATTAATGTAAATTTTTTATCCTAAGTCGATATAATTTCTCTCGTTCTTTCACTGACTGTCCATCTCAACGAACTTTCCGAGTCTTGACAGAAGAAGCCTCTCTTCCTGAAGATGAACCTGAAAATTGCTCCAATGCTTTCTTGTCAAGCTTTTCTTTTTCCTGCTTGGCTTTTGCTCTAGCTGCGTTGGCCTCGGCCTCGGCCTCCAGCTTTGCACTGAGAAACAAGAACATAAGAACATTGAGGGATACAATGGAGAAGAGGAATACAAAAACGAGTAAAAAGCACGATCCAAAGAATCTGAAGGGGCTAGTAAGGATGGCGTCCAATGGATCCTCCTGGAAATGTTCCCAGAACAATCTGGTAATAGTGTATTGGCTCTTGTAAAATTCCTTCAAAACGTTCAAAACTTCAGCAATACCACCATTTTGGGAGTTCAATATGTCTTCAAACGTCTTTGGAGGCGCAAGAGGCTGGTGCTTGGGCTTTGGTTTTGTGGCCTCGTAGACCTCCTGCTCCAATGCCAACTGTGGAGCAAACGTCTCATTTCCAATTCTCTCTGCATCCTCCACAGAATTGCCAACATATATGTTGTTGAACATTATGTCTGCTTGCATAGACCAGATATCGAAACCGATAGCAGAAATATCTTGCGAAAGGACCTCTGATGTGGTCACTGCAGGGTTTTTGATCAATGGCGGTGTCCACTCACCTTTATAGTTGGGGTTCTCGATGGAAGGAGCAACCCACTCACCTACATAGTCAGGGTTAATAACCTTGGGTGCTTCCCAGAGGCCACACCCATTCAAACACATAGGATTTTTAATAAATGGCTCAATCCACTCGCCGTCTTCTTCATCATTCCATTCAGCGGGCTTGATAGCCTTAGGGTCTCTAACATACTTTGGAACGTTTTGGTCGTCATTCCAGCCCTCGGGTTTGGTGATTTCTGGATTAGCAATCCACATGCTTCCGAAGGTTTCGTCCCAATCGGACGGCTTTGCGACGCTTTCATCAATTACGTACTCACGGTCGTCCCAGTCGGCCGGTTTCTCGGCGGTTTCGTCTGGAATGTACTCAGCAACTTCCAAAGACGGAGTCATGAAGTTTTTCGACTCATACAAGTTACCAGCCTTAGCTACTTGACCATTGATTCTAATTTCCACATCCCGATTAGGATGTATGATAAGTGTATACAAATTGGACAATTGGTTTTTACGTGCAAGAGGGGGTTCAGACAAAGTACTGACTACGCTTTTGTCTCCGAGTATCTTCTTGAATGCAAGATCCACCTTGTTCTGTGCTCCGCAGATGTCAGGTCCGAAGCGTACTTGGAAATCCGAGTCGTCATTGAAATTTTTAGGGTCATGTTCACCACCAAGTAATTTTATGTATGCGCCCGCACAGCTGATCTCCAGCTGAAACTTGACTTCGTATTGCACCACAAGATCCTTATCCTGAATGGATACTGGCTGGGGAAGCGTTCTAGATATGGCGTAGTAGGACAGCTCGTTCTTAGTTACAAGTCCACGCACACCTTCCATACCAGGATATACGTGTGCCTCTTCGATGGCCCAAACACCGGTGTAAGAGGACCCATCCTTCTTCGAGGCTTCAGACACGGCCCATCCAGATTCGGAGACAGAGTCATGAGGAAACTGTTGGAAGAAGGAGCTTGCATGCAAGGACGAAGTGTCGTACGGTTTAAATTGGGACGCTTGGACCAGAACTAGTAATAACAATAGGGTTTTGAGCGCAAGCATTGTAATTGGAGCCGAGTTGGTGGAGAAATCTGGGGTGTGAATAGGCGGGGGTTGTGTCTTGATAGTGAAAAATCAAGACGAAAAAAGATTTGATAAATTGCAAAAATAAATTCTATTAGATTTAGAGGGTCAATTATAATTAAATCTCCGGGGCTTATTTTATTTAGAAATACTTCGCTCTTAATTTGCTTTAGTATAAGGTAAAGTAGCGATGGAAAGCCATAGTGGGAAACGATTTAGGGAATTTGAAGATGCAGCCAAAATAAACAGATCTTAAATTTAAAGTCTATCGAAATTAGAAAGATTTTCTTAAGCCCGAAGGTAAAGCCCGCGTTGTACAGATAAGCCTACATCAACTAGTCCATCTTCTCACTTATATCGTCTATAACGAATCCTAATGTACATGTAGTGCCAACACCATTCTATGCAAATCACTCGTCGGTCTCTTCCAACAATGCAAACATATTACCCGCCTTGACTTGTTTGTCCTTGATTTCTTCATTGTCTTGAGCGCCCTCAACTTTAGTCTCCTCGGCACCCTCGGTACTTTCTGTAGAAGGCTTAGAGGTGAGCTCGGCATAAAATTTCCTGACGTATTCATCTTCAGCGTCTTGCTCCATCTCGTCTTGTGTGGCCGCCTTCGGCTTCAGGGTCTCATCGCCGTCCAGTGTCTTGATATTGAGTGTCTTGTTGATCTGGTCCCAGCCAGCCTTACGCGTGGTCTGAATGTATTTGGCACGCTCTATACTTTGTTGAATCTTTGTGGCTAAAACACCTTCGACCTTGGTGCTTCTGTCTGCCTTGTTTCTTAGAGAATTGTTCAATTTCTTGTTGGATTTCTTGCGGATCTTGTCCTTTTCCATTTTCTGTGCTAAAAGGTTCTCATTTTTGATGGTGGTACGAATAATGGATTTTTTGAGCTCATCGTTCTCGGCTCTGGGGACTTTTTGTAGGGACTGGTCGTCTGCATCAAGACTCACTTCGCCTCGACGTGCGGCACGACTATGTTTAGAGACTGGGGTTAGTATTAATTTTGGGGGTAGATAATTGACCGAGAAGTAACATACCTTTTCTAGCCATTTTCTGGAGAATGTGGGGTTGTTGAAGAGCTTTAGAACCGAGTTCCTTAAGATCAGATTAATTATTATCGATGCGATCACGTGACATGCATCTCATCACCACTGCCAATAACCGTAATATTTGCAATATTTGCAGCCAAAATATTTGTTTGCGTCTCAAGCTAGATCTTTGTTTAATTGCTGATTCGATTGATTCAGTTTTTTACTCACCTTGTCTTGGGGTGTTTTGTGCGGGAGTATAGGTTTATGGGCCCAGGCGTTGTGGAATATGAATATTTACGCGGCAGGCCGGAGAAGGCGAATTTGACAACGAAGACGGCCCACCTAAAAAAAACTGTTCTATTGCGTCTGTTTTCGCGTGATTTCAGCAGCTAGATCAAACCATTCTCTAGCGCTTCGTAAATTACTACTGTGTGCCGGAAGTTCTCGGAATCGTTCTGACTGAAAGAATTCATGTGCTGCGCTGAATTGTACCAAACCTTTCCATTTAAACACCTTCGTAAAATGATCTTGTTAATCTTCTTGAAATAATTTGAAACGGAGAAGTTGGCGCATAGTCGCTTTACATTGCTCCAGCTTTTAATTGATTAAATGTTGATATTCGCTGAAGTGTGACATTGCGAAGGTAATGACATTCACAAATACAATATAGGAATACATAGTGTCTGCTGTATTACTTCAGTGTCGCTGTCACACCATCACTCATTGAGTATGGCCGACAGAATACGATTCATCATGATCCTTGGACCAATTTGTTCCTAGTTAAACACCCGTACATCTCTGCAGCTATCTATCACGTGACTTCGTAGCTTCCGTTATCGGTGGCACGCGGCGAGCGTGGGTGCCGAAGAGTGACCCCATAAATCGGACTTTGTACCACCAAAAACTACAGATCTACAAGTCTAAAATCAACTATAAAACCAGCTTTCAAACGCAAACCTTTTCTTATAAATACCCTGTGAAACTTCATTCAAACCAGCCGAAATCATGAATTCCACCGCTAGAAATCAATCCTTCCAGAATCATCTGTGTTCGTCCCTCCTCTCAACAGTGACCGCTCCATCAACCAGATGGTATCTTTGACTTCGCAATTGATGAAACTGGCTCGAGGATTCTGGTGATGAAAGGCGCACATCGGATACTCAAAGGAGAAGTCAGCGAATGCGACAAGTCTGGGTGTTTCATCTTTGACGCTCAGGGTATCACAAACATGGTTAGTGCTAGCGACACAAGGCTCTGCGTGGATCTTCTTGACATGCTATGGGATGAGAAGAGACTATCACTGTGCCATATGTTGTTCCCAAAACTGTGTGCGGGCGCCATGGTTCTCGTGAACTTCCTTGTTCAGACGTGTGGCGCATTGATCGACCTCAACTCTGGTTTTGACGAGTACGACTGGCTCGTTCTCCGTGTAGAGATGTAACCTTTTTGAGTTAACCGAAAATACAAAGGGTGTTTTGGCGGTGTTTTAAACGAAAGTTGTATTGTAATTAGAGCATACTTCGGACATGTCAAGTAGAATAGTCTAGCTGATCAGAATTGTGTAACAGAAATTCTGTTAAGGTTAGCCTCTGATTAATAAATGATTTACTTCTATTTTGTGATTCTCTTCTTATACCGATTTGATATCCATTAACAATTAGTCATTAAACCCCGGAAAGAAGGTAGAATCTGGAGATTGAACCCCGAACATTAAATGCGATAATAAAATATTACTTGAAAAAATTGGAACTTCTTTTCGAGCGGTCTCAATGACACTTTGTAGTCCCCAGGGGAATTTGTCCATACGTATACTCGACTCTTGGTGTTCTAATAGAATTATCTCTCCACAGACCGGGGAAGGACACTTATCAAAAAAACTACATATTCAATACATGACTCACTAATTTGAGGTAACTGCTTGCCTGGATCTATAATTATGTTCGAAACGATCTGCATGTAGTATCTAATAGATGGGTAGCATTTTAAGTCCAACAGTGCATCGGAATCTATTTGTATCCAAAGATATTCACGTAGGTGTTTATACATATAGGCCAACTGGACATTATTATTCATTGCATATGGGCGAATGGTTACACATGCACCATTGTCTTTAGGGAGTAGTTTAAACCATCTGAATTAACTCCGCTATGTTTTATAGTCGAGTAAAGGAATACACAGAAGTCTCCCTCGCAGGACATCGGATGAAGCCAGACTGCAAAATTCCATGATATTTATTGACGTCTAGACGCAAGAACTCCAATTAAACATCTAACGTGACTACGCCGCATGTAGTCCCACAATAGGCTTTACGCCGAAATGCGAATTTGTCAAGAACATTTCGGCTTTATCACAGACATCACAATATATAGGTAAATTTAATTTGTAACACGAATTATGTTTTGTAAAAATGGAAACTAATGTTTCGAATTTTGTGTGACCGTGCCAGATGAATGACACCCGTACATCCTCGAATCCAGATCTCAATTATCATACAACTAATCCGCCATCACTGCCGTAAATACTCTCTCCCGCTTGCAAAATGTTTCCTGTTGGAGGTAAACAGCTCATAAGAATGACCAGGAGCTCCGGTTTCCTTCGACTTGCGCTTCCTAAAAGAGCAGTCTTGTCTTTGCGCCTTCAATCAACAGCCGCCGCATCGACAACTCCGGATGCTAATACGAATGCCAGAGTCATAAACGGAAAAGCTGCCACAGTGGACAGAGAATTACCGGACCCTCTAGAGCCCCAGAAGGAAAATCGTAGGTACTTCTTGTTGTATGCCGTCGGTGTGGTAGTCAGTTGTGCTATTATCTTCAACTACGAAAAAACAGGCTCTCCAATCATCAATTCACTTATGTACTGTTTGAGAAGATCCGAAGTTGCAAAAGAAGCCTTGGGTGACAATATCGGATACTCCTCTGCCTGGCCATGGATTTGGGGACCCTTGAACACTGTCCAGGGAAACATTGACATTCAATATAAGGTCAAGGGAGACGCACAGGGCGCCACTGTCCATTTGAAGGCCACTAGAGTTTCGGCGCTTATGCCTTTCAAGGTTGAACATCTTTATTTGGAATATGCTGATGGGCTGACGTCCGACCTTCTTAAGGATGAATCTATTGACTTCGAGTTCTAGCTAGAACCTACACTGTATATATTTTGTCAAGCAAGTTCATTTTGTTATTGCTTTGTAAGCCTAGTGTTGAGTCGAATTAAACGTAATCTTGTAGAGTCTACTTGAGGTGGGCGCTACTGATAATTAGGTGGGTACTATTGGAGGTATCTGTGGAGGAGAGGCACGAAGCTTGATACTCTTCTGAACCCAAGATAATAAATTCTATTAAGAAAGCGGGAATCACAGTTGCTGCTAATTGGCATAAGTCAAAATTGTTCAACGCTTGCACCCTAGAAGCGAAAGTCAAAAACCAAAAGAAAGCGACCCATTTCCAAGCATATTATTTTTCGTTAAAAACGACGTGACTCTATTATGTTTCTTGATAGTCACGGGTCTTAACAGTACGTGTCTTGTCATCTCCTTCGGGATTATAGAAGACTCAATCATATACGAAATCATGATCCTTCTCTAATGTGAAACATTTTGCGGTCCGTCACGTCATTCTCCGGCGATCACTCTGACTCTGTCCTTCTTGCATCATGCGGTGTTCGTAAATATCTTTCAAAGATGTTCTTCATGCTGCATAAAGATTAGGCAACATTATGGAAAATCTTGTTTCAGCTGTCAACCTAAGTCCGTCACTGAATTAGTATTAAAATTAAACGTTCTGGGCAACTGATGCTCAGGAATGTACTGCACACAATAGCAATTTCCCAAAAGGGAACCCCCGGAATGCAGTGACCGATGAATATAACGGATACAGTTGTTGTTGTCTACCCTCGGATACACTCCCACACAATTTCTTTTCCTTCATTTCCATCACCCGTTATACAAATTACAACCTATCCACAACTCTAAAGATACAAATTTAGAACTCCGGCTGCTTCTAGTCCCCCTGCGCTAGTCTTCTCACCCATATACATTCTTTGACGTTACATTTTGCAGCTGCAGCCTACATTCGTTTCACCTAGTCAGCTGGCTGGCACAAAATAGTAGATCCAGGTCTTTGAAAATTGCATATATATAAACACATGAAGTAACAAAGGTTTATTGCATTATTTTCCATCACTACCAACCTACAATTTATCAACCTCAACTCAAAAGCTGTCTATTACACCTTACTCGCCATTTGTTGTGAGAACAGAGTCTTGAATTACAGAGCTGAAATATGACCGTAGAAATCGCTACACCAATAGCGGTGTCTGTACTTGTTGGAGGACCCTTCATTCTTATTTGCGTCTGCATTGTTGCATGTTATCTTCGCCGTAAGCGGCTACAGACTGCAGAAGATGAGCAGGACAAGGATCTTGAGGCTGGCCTAAATGAAGATCTTCTGTTTGTTCGCTTTTCTGAAGAGCTTCACTTGCGCATGGAAAAAAAGGTATTGGAAGAGGAATTGACAGACAAGTCGCTGACTTCGACCATTGCTCCTCCAGATACTGCCCCTATTGGCACTCCCTCTACTGAGACTCCCTCTACCGAGACTCTCCCGATTAGTACACCAGTCACCTCACCCAGCAAAGGAAATAAAATGCAAAATCCAAGAAATTACCACAAATCATTCATCCGTCCATCTGACTCAATGGTCCTGGTGACCCCAAACTCAAAAATTACTTCTGCATCCGAATTCTACGACACCATGATACCCATCATGACACTTGAGGAGTCCAATAGCCTATCAAAGCCACCCAGTGTACATGGAGATACAACGCTCTCCAGCAGCAACTCAGTTCGGAGCTTTGGGCGCCGTTCGGTAGACACAACGGCGCTGAACAAAACTCTAGAGGCATTGGCAATGCTGCTCCACAGTCCCCAATTCACCAAAAAGCTTCATCTTGCAACGTACACACATGCTACCCCACCACGGTCACGAGACTCGAGCTATCCATCCTTGCCCGAGCTCACGAGGCCATTGGCGCTTAGAGCTGACATTCCCAGCAGTCTGACGTCTCTCTCCGAGTCAATTATGGAACCAACGCTTGAGGTAATTCTGATTCCGGAGGAGTTGATCGAGCCACCAAAAGCACTTGTTCGTGAGTGTCATACGGGTGCCACCGTTGTCGTCTAGACCAATATACATAATTCTTGCATTGCTAGGATCTCTTATGGATTCTTGAATAAAATCAATTTGTCCCGATAGCCATAAATGTGTAAAGCAGATTCAGTTTAAATGACGCATAGTTCTTTGCCTTTGGGTTTCTCGGTTTTTCGCCTATATAGATAAGGCCCCGCGAGGCTTGCAGGACAGACTTTCAGATTGCCATCAGGGCTTCACCACAATGATTCACATGTTCACGAGATCTTCAATTCCTAAAGTAAGCACAGTAGCTCTGGTGCTTAAGAGGCCTTGCCCAAAACTATACTCTCCATTGGTTTCCCCATGGGGCAAGGTTAGGTTCCTTTCTCGTGGCACACGCTCCTATGCAACCTATAAACGATTCAATAATGCCAAATCCGACTACGACTGGCGCAGCCTTCTTAAAAATAGATACTTCTTGTATTTCATAGCTGGCTCGGCCACGTTTTATGTTTATAATCTAGATTCAGCACCGTTCACGGGCAGACTCCGTTTTCTCTGGATCCCATACTGGATGGAGAAGAAAATCGGAGACTATTCCTACTCACAGCTTCTATACCAGTACCAACAACGAATTGTTCCGGAATCTGATCCCCATTACGCGCAAATATCCCGTGTCATGAACCGTTTACTAGCCAGCGCACTCGAACAGACAAAGGATCCGAAACAGCAGGCTCATCTTAGGTCCCTCGATTGGACCATTCACATCATCAGCGCGCCAGACGCGACGCGCGAGCCTCCCAATGCATTCATTCTTCCTAACGGCAAAATATTCATCTTCTCATCGATTTTGCCAATCTGCAAAAACGAAGACGGACTAGCCACTGTGTTATCGCACGAGCTCTCGCATCAATTGGCACACCATTCGCTGGAGCAGTTGAGTAAGCAACCTATATACATCATTATGTCGACGCTTCTATACGCAGCCACCGGAATCTCTGGCTTCAATGACCTTCTTATCGCTGGACTATTCCAAATGCCTGCGTCCCGAGAAATGGAGTCTGAAGCCGACAGAATCGGGTGCGAATTAATGGCAAGACTGTGCTTCAACTTCGGCGAGGCGGTCAACTTCTGGATGCGCATGGAGCAGTTTGAGGAGCGCTTGAAGAAGAGCTCCTTTGCGCTTCCAAGCACCATGGCCCTGGACTTCTTCGCAACTCATCCAAACACAAAGAAGAGAATCCATGATATACAGCTGTGGATGCCCGATTTGGTCACTATTCAGGAATCCTCGAACTGCCATCAATTTGGCTCGTTCCAGGACTTTAGCCGAAACTTTTTCGGGCTTTAGAGAATGTGACTCCAATTATAAATACATATATTCAAGATCATGTGGCCTATATATAGTTGTTCAAGAAATGACAATTCCTTGTGTTTTAGTAGCGTATGGCCATGCCTGTAGACCAACGTAGTAGCTCTCACCGGCGTCATCTGTATCTTTAGGGCTTTCACCCACATTTTCGTTTCCAAAATTTTGCTTATTCGGTTGCTGCAACATCGATACCTGCAAGGTCCCGAGTCGTTGACGAGTAAGTGGGTCTTTCAGATCGTAGTAGGGAACTGAGAAGGAAAGGAACTTCACTAACTCCAGGTCCGCGGCACCGCTGCTCGAATCTGGATATTCGGCTTTCAGACTCACGAACGTCTCAGGACTCCTTCCCAAATTTACATTCACCTGTCCGTTCTCATCAATTAGTTGTCTCAACTTTGGCGATATTTCTCGTTCCAGCTCGCTAGCCACTATGAAATCGACGAAGCGCAGCTCAACTGCTGGAAGAACAACACTGAGAAAGTATTCGAATTCGGAGTCGATCCCTTTCACAGCTAGCTTGATGTCGCTCTCATCGTAAATGGGTACCTTGATCGGGACGCTAGATTCATCTTTCAGCTGCTGGATGGCTAACTCAAGAGATTGTTTATATTGTTTCTTTTCGCTCGTACGATATAAAAAGTACCCGCCTCCAAGCAAGGGCGGCGATGCTGTGATCAAGACGTCTGGATGAATGTGGGTCAAACCAAGGGCAACGACCAAAATGCCAGAAAAGGCCTTGACTATGGCAGGAACACGAGTTGTCCAAAAGAGTGATGCAGGGGTTTTCAAGGGAATATAGCTCTTGACCGCAGGAGCCGCGTAGTAGCGACATTGACCGAGTCTCTGTAAGTTTCTACCTACTCTGAACATGGCAGAGGACAGAAGCGATTGAATAATGCTAGGCAGTAAATGCGAGGTATAAGATTCCAAAATTGAGACCAATTCGGACGCTTTTCTTAAATATGAGCCCCGTAGCCCTTAAAAGTTTTGGTTTGGTATATGGTTTCTGACTATCTCAACCACATCGGCATCGGCACATCTCATCACGGTCTGCATATTGCGACCCCAGATTTCAACATAATCTCTTATCTTTTCCACAATCTGGCGGGGTTCTTTCACTTTTTGTCAATATCCTTAAATAATAAGTACAAGAATGGCACGCGCGGAAGCTGGAAGTGCCAAGTTCCAGTCCAAGGCCCTCAAAGCGTCGGGGCTCCAAAAACTCAAATACTACTGTCAACTCTGCCAGAAACAGTGTAGAGACGCCAACGGTTTCAAAAGTCATCTTGGTTCGCCATCTCATTTGGGACGTATAAGCAATTTAAGCAAAGACGGAAAAGGCGCCAGCGTTGTTCTGGAGTACCTGCGCGAATTCGAGCGGGAGTTTCTACGTCTTCTAAAGATCAACCACGGAACCAAGAAGATTGACGCCAACAAATTCTACCAAGAGTACATTTTGTATGATAAGAACCATGTGCATATGAACGCAACCCGCTGGACGTCGTTGACTTCGTTCGTGAAGCACCTTGGCCATCTGGGGAAGGTCAGAGTAGACACCGATTCCGATGCTGACGAGTTCAATCTCCAGATTCTGTATGTGGAGGAAGCAGCAAATTCTTTGGCAAAAAATACACGCGAGATACAGCTTCGAACAGATGAAGAGTCACTAGCCAAATTCGTCAATGCTCAAGTCGAAGCAGGGAAGAAATTGGAGGAGAATTATCAAAGGGAGGTAGTGAAGAAGCCGGAACCGGAAAAAAAGGTACCGGTGACTAAGATGGCATTATCTCTTAAAGGATTAAAGCTGAAGAAGGGAAAATCGGCCTTGGTCTTTGAAGGCAGCGACGATGAATAGACAATTTATGGATCGGAGAATTTGGATAAAGAACGGAGATCAAAAAGATAGAAAGAGATTAGGAGGACAAAATTACAATTAATAGACAGTTTCGCCTAAAATTTATTTAAACCTTTACTAAACCCGGTAGTAACACAATACATAAACGTCTCTCGAATGTACAATTCTCGTTTTCCCGTGGTGGTCCACGCCATGGGAATGTCCGACTTGCACCTTCTCGTCGTCGAAATAGCACCAGAACGGCCCGCGCTCTTCATTTGTGACCAACGCTTTGTTGACAAGCGCCGTATAGTGACCACTTTTGAGCGTTCCAAAGTGATTGATAAGGCCAACAAGCTTGTACCTAATCACATGATCAGCATTGGTGAACGTCAATTCGAGTGGATACAGAATGTCCATACTAAGCTTGTCGGCACGGCCGTCCATAGAGAACCGAGACAATTGAATGAATAACACGGGTGGCAACTTGATGAACGTGAGTGATTTGATGGCGATTTTTGGCGACGAAACAACCTTGTTCAGGTCGGCATCAACCATCGATTTCACTTTTTTGCCCTTAGTGGTTGCTTTCGTGTCTGTCTTGGGGGTCAGCTTCATACCCCAGAACGACTTCTTTTGCTGGAAAACAACATTGATGACATCTTCTTCATCATTAGCTCTAGAAGCTCTAGCGCGCTTTTTACATTCTGGGCATTGCCACGCGTTGTCTCCATACAAAACCTCGTCCTTTGTAAAAAGAACAAGACAGTCTTTCAAATCCACTATGCGCCCAGAAATCTGCGGAATCGGAAGCGACAAGATTGTGAACAGACTGTACAGAACAGACTCATAACTGCATGTGTTACATCTGAGCTTATCTTGTAAATGGCCCTGGAACATGTCGTTGAAAACGGACCTTTGTTCTCTCTTGACTAAACCTTTGTACCACTTGAGATAAGCTTCCCGGTCGCAAGAGCGAACGTCGATCTTCCAGGTTTTTAAATAGTCAACATCATCACTTTCCGGCATGCTGCAATTCTCTTCGTGAAATTCGTCCAAAATGAACAAAAGGAGCTCCTGAGCGTCCTGCTGTGCAAACGGAATGTTGAACTCGGGCTTCATGAAAGCCAACACACTCAAAAAGTTAATCGGATTGATGTTCTGACCACCCTTATTACGCATGGATTCCAAAAGGTACATCATGGCGCGTGAAAGTCGCCCAAACTTAGTGCGTTTGCTACAAACAACAAACAGCTTGAGTAATTGCGGAATACCGGCAAGAACCTGCAAAATCAGGTTTATGTAACAAGTGGAGCCAGGGTTCTTCAATCCGCAGACGCCTAGTCGCTTGACTACGTCAAACATCCGCTCTTTTGGTGCTGGAGTGTACGGAGTGCCCATGTACGAGGGCTGCGGTTGATATTGAACCAGTCTTGGGTCGAAAACCTGCATCTGTCCATTGTAAAGCTGGCCATTATTTGGTGCTTGCATCGCAGGCATGTTCATTTGGCTCATTTGCATTTGGTTAGTTTGCGTGTAATTGATTTGCGGTTGGAGATTGACGTGCATTTGGTTCGTCTGCTGCATTTGGTTCGTCTGCTGCATTTGGTTCGTCTGCTGCATTTGGTTCGGCTGCTGCATTTGGTTCGGCTGCTGCCATTGAGTCAGCTGGTCCATTTGAACCAGGTTCCTCGTGTTTTGAACATTTACTTGCAGTTGTTTCAGCTGTTGTTGCGGGTGTAATGGCGGCGGTCTATATTGGAAGTTTCCATGGTCCAGCCACGGATTTCCCACTTGGGTACCCCCATTTTGTTGAGGGTTTTGCCAAGTTATTGAGAGATCGTTTGAGGATGATATTGTGTGTGGTCGTTGAATCAATCCGTACTTCTTCGATGTCATAGATTGGTAGTTATCTTGAATTCGTTCAGGACTCTTATAATGACCTGAACTAGTAGTTGGTGGGAAACTAGTGTCTAGAGGCAAGTTCTGGGCATCTTCCTCTGTCAATGATCTAGGGCCTATTGGATGTCTTGGTAAATGCTCGCAATTCGGCATTTCTCGGGTCTCATTTTTATAATTAGCATGGTCGACAAATGAATCGCGTTTCACGCCGCTATTAGCATCATGGTAGAGCAGGCTCAGATCTTTGAAAAACGACAATTCCGAGGACAAACCACCGGTCGCTTTTTGACCATTCTTTGCTTCCTCGTGCTTGAATTCTGGGAGAGGAGAGCCATCGAAGGCGTGGAAAGCTACAGGATAAGGAGCCTTGCTGTATGCAACAGGATCAAATGAGCCTGTTTTAGCTGATTCTTTTTTGTCGTCTCTAGCTGCAATCTGGCCCGAGTTCTGGCGGGAATTAATGATTTTTGGAAATCGTGCTCCAAAATCTTCAAGATCATCTACAAATTTAAGATCGTCATCGGAGCTTTCACCATCTCGCTGTAAATCCGCAGAGCGACGAGAGATGGGACTTTTGTAAACAGAGGATACAGATTCAGAGTCATTCCTGTCAGCATTTCGGTCAGAGCCACGTGTTCGACCATTCTCGCCATTTATGCCGTTTTCAGGGGCTTCGTCCGATTGGTTTGGTTTGACTTTAGCATCGGCTTCATCGTTTTGTTCGTCCTGTGTTTGACTATCGTTTGATGACATATACTCAACGTACTCGTCAAGCCACTTGAACAAAATTTCTACATCGAACTTGAGAAGCTTGCGGGAGGTCAAGTATTGGCTAATTAATTCCCTCAATGAACGCAAGTCCACATTAAACTTGTCGGCGCTGACAATATCATCCGACTTGAAGAAGTTGTAGAGGTTCAAATAGATAATGAAATCTTTCTTCGCCAGCTCCATAAATTGAGCAAAACCGTTGAAGTGTATCATAATGAATGTGTTGATGAAATAGTTAAATATGAGATACGCTCTGATGTAATCCTTCAACCCCAGGTCTTTATCCTTCGCCAGCACCAGCCGTTCAAAGAGCTGGATGCAATAGTCAATTAAATCAAAGACGGATTTCGAAGAGAGCAGCGCATCGAGCTGGAGCTTTTGAAACTCCTTGCTTACGATCCGTAGTATCTCCTCTTTGCAGAGTCGGCTTGTTTTACTTTCTCCATCGTCTACTTTTTTGTGAGGAGCGGAATTATTCAGCTTAGTTACTGGATTCAATAGCGGAAGCTCGTCGGAAGAAATAGAAGGAGGCTTTCGCGTGGGGCTCACACTCTGGTCAGCTTTTTGTGGAGCGTCTGGGGTCATGAGACTAACCTGAGCCAAGCCTCGCTCTATTTCCTGGGCCAAAGGCGGGAGGGGCTTCTGTATATTTACTGAAGAATGTAATCGTGTCTTGAATACAACAGGTCCATTTCGGGCCGGGAGTGACGGCGTCGTTTGTGTAAGAACGTGGTATTCTTGGCTAGCGGTTGAAGAACTCATTGCAGCCATGCATGATTCGAGAAACGGGGCGCAAGCGGGAAAATGAAACTTACAAGAAAGTCAGAAATACTACTGCTGCTTGTTTGCTAAGATTTGAGGAAGAAAATTGGTTAGGGGAAAAGAACGGTGGTTTATACGTTCTGAATTAGAACACCTAGGGGCATCTATATGTGATCATATCTGCATAGAATAGTTGCAAAGGGAGATTGCAGAAAATACAGATGCATGACAGATAATAGATAAAGACAAAACAGAAGAGTTTCAAATTCTATTCATTATAAAAGACATTAAGTCGAAGAGTCCTTTTTCGAGTTTTTGTTTCTTGCTTAAGGACTCGTTTAGTTCTGTTCAATAATAGAGTAGCTATAAATAGATGCGCTAATTGATGAGTGCCTTTGAATAGCGCTGTCCTCAGAAATGTCATCGCAAATTTTGAATGCCCGAACAGATCATTAAATGCATATTATATGGAGATAGAGATGTTTTATCTGTAAACGAATTTTCAAGCTTGATATTTCCATAAAATACTTCTCAAAATTCCTAAAAAATCGTCAACCTCAATTGAGAAATTTATAAACAGTTTCTTTATTCGTCAAGGAATTGTTTTCGCTTATGCCTAGTGTGAGATATCAAGGGGAGACAGAGAAGCCTCGAAGTTGAAAGTATGAGCAGTATCGTTTTTAAGAAAATCTTTCTCCCTTAATGTTGACCATTACAACTTCAATAGCCTATTTGATTGATCTAGCGTTATTATCTCTTGAATCAAGTTGGTAGGATTTAAACAACAAGTTATTGAATAATAAGAGAACTTATTGTACTTACATGACCTTACAAAGACGACACATGGAATCAAAGCCCCGATCTAGGAACACAAACTCATATAGGTTATCGCTTTCAATTCATGATGCCAATGATACTGGCCAAGGTAACAAGACCATCCGTTTCATGTGTTCCACTATTTGTGGTGCGGCCTTGAACGTTATAGCTAGCATTTTAATTAAATAAGTGGTAACAAAAATTTTGCCGTAATTATTAGGTTAGCAAGTAACGCTGCGCCTGCGTTATACTAGTAAAATATGAGCTGCCCCTATTCTAATTGATGTGTGAGCTGCAACGTGTGACGCCGCCCGATGAATAGCTGAGAAGCAAGGCAAGAACAATCAAGATCACACACGAAAACAAGAAAAGATAAGAGATTTAACTTAGAGCCTGCATGGCATTACCACCATACACAAGGATTGAAAGGGCGTAATTTAACAGGTAGGTTCGTACGAAGAAGGTTCAAGAGACTTACATACTCGAAGATTTTACAGAAGTGTAGCCAATACACACGATTTCAAATGACCCAAAGAATTCCCGAAAATTCTAGCTTACAAAGACTGCCTTTACTTGATATTACGCCGATTCATTGAAGATACTAGTCTAGTCGACACATCATTATTTCTTCTGCATCTAATCCGAGATAGTTTAGTGGCTAGAATCTCCGCTTGTCGCGCGGAGGACCGGGGTTCAATTCCCCGTCTCGGAGTTTTTTTGTTAATCTAGCACTTGGAGGCAATAACATAGAAGATATGGGAGTGTTAAAAGTAACTTTATTTTTACCAGTGGCAACATGAGCCTATTCTCACGTGAGTTCAAATTTTTGTCTGAAATCAGGAGCTACCCGAGAAGAACGAAAGAATGTCTGATTACTTTTGGAAACCTCGAAAAACTCCTTTCATTGCTTTGAATTGAAAGCTGATGTCAAGGATTTGCCTTGAATAAAGTATAAAGCTATTAATCATTATTAGATCGTTCGTAGACTGAGTCCTGACAATGATTACCCATTAATTTGTTTAAGTACTAAGTATTTTACTCATAGAGCTGTATTCTGGCCGTGGGCAAATTGGCTCGGCACGATTAGAAATTCTCTAGTTTCGTATTTCTCCCTCATCGCGGAGGAACTAACATATGCTAGCATCTCATATAGTATCATACTCAGGGTAACAACACTCTATCACTCTCCTGCAGCTAGCTATTTTATTAGTTTAAATAATTAAAATAGCATTTACATATTAAGGATAGTTCTGTTATACCGGTAATAATACTAAAGATATAATGTTTTAATCATATGTACTTATACCTGATACGATCCTCAAATTCTCTTACTTGATTCTCCATCTCCTTTTTAGATATTGGGTCAAGGCACCCTATTCATATTACTAATAGACGTTGACTCCTTGACTCAATATCATAGAAGACGGTGACCAGACATTCAATCCTCATCTATCCTCTTCACACAGTTTGCACTACTTATAATAGCCTCATAACACTTACATTAAGCATTTAGTCTCTTAATAAGTATTCTCTTCAAATTAAAGAAAAAAGCGCAAGTGGTTTAGTGGTAAAATCCAACGTTGCCATCGTTGGGCCCCCGGTTCGATTCCGGGCTTGCGCAATTTTTCTTACTTTTTTTTATGTAAACAGAAACAATAGACAATTTGAATTCAACAAAATTCGCTGTTTCAAAAAGTTTAAAAATACGCATATAGCCGGAATGAATTCAATAAAAAAATAGAGGAAGTAGATATCTGACTCCGGCGTGATTCGAACACGCGCATCTTACGATAACAGAACTTGAGTCTGCCGCCTTAGACCGCTCGGCCACAGAGCCTCTATTAGAATAATAACTTTAATGGTAGAATATCATGTTTGTAAGTATTCGATATAAAGGTTTGAAATAAGTATGCCGCATCAGATCTTAATCCACGAGAGGAAGGGCACAAAAAATATAATATATTCAGGGCAGCATGTTGAGATTGTTTTCGACACACATGATACATCCATGCGCGCCGATATTTAATTTAGCGTCAGCCTGCTTATTTTGTACTAGAGTCTCAAACTGAGAAACATTAGGATGTCCTAATACTCTATGTAACAATTGAGCCTTAAGCTCAGTGTCTTTTTCCTCTTGTCGCGCAACTCTGACTGCACGCAACCTGAGTGCTTCAGAGGATGCATCCTCAAAAACATCTGGAGGGTCTAAAACGCTGGGATAGATAATGGTGAAGTCCATCATATATGAAGAAACTTCCTTATGTCCGACTATGGAGTCGCCTTTCCCATTTAAAATGACATTCTTGGCAGCTTCCATTATCGTGTTTAGCCCATCCTTGTACCCTGCGTCACAAGAAAAGATGCACCATAAAGACTGAGGAATGTAATGAACATTACGAAGTAGCATTTGATTACAATCCCCATACTCAATGAGTACTTCTCCACAACCTTGAGACTTGACGTTATTACCAACAATATTAAGGGTAATATGACTTGAGCGAAAGGTTCGAAAAGCATTTCTGTCGTTAACCACATGTACCTCGGCTCCAGAGTCGTACACAAATCTTTGAGACGGGTAAGCAGCATTGTTTGGATTAGAAATACTTCTGACATTGGGTTCTGAGTTAGGCTTGTTCTTCTTAACAAGCTTAGATGATTCTTCACCGTTCAGAAACCGTTTGCCTTTAGCGTCTCTACCCTTGAAGCTTCTTGCTAACCTAATGAAGTCTGTACAAACTTCGCCAATGTAATCGCGCTTCTTCTTGTTTGTATCAGGGTTGACAGGTTTCTTATCACACCTGTCGCGAACGTAGTCCTTAGCGGCACTCAAAGGTAACCCTTTGTAAACAGCATTCAATAAAATACCAATTGAGATGCTACCAGACAAATAGCCATAATTGTCCAAAATGTATACGCAAGTTGGATCAACAGTGTGTCTTTTGGTCTTGATAAACTCAACAGTATCGTAGTGAGCGAGAGTGTAGTTGTCGTCCTTCAACGAGAACTCCTTGAACACTTTCCAGACACTGTCCCGAGTCTCGAAATTGATCTTGCCCAGGATACTGTCCTCTACACCCTCCTCAATGAGCATGCAGATTTCCATATCGCAGTAACGAACAAGATTCTTCAAATCCTTTTCATTGGTGGTTGCCTCTGGGAAATTATTCTTCAAAGCTTCCGGTCCTTGGTCAAAGTACCGATACAAAAACTTGTTGATACTTGGCAAGGCCTTGATGAAGAAATGAGACCAGAGGCCCAACAATGCCTCATTAGCTACCCTCTCTTTAGTGAACCTAAAGAGATATCCGTCAGCGAAGCTGACAGGGCTCATAACCTGTTTAATGGTGGACTTGGCTGCCTGCATAGCAGCGGTGGAGGAGGCCATTGTTAGATAGTAGTAATTGTTATATTAAGCAATATACCCAATATCTAGATTAAGGAGAGTTTTTTTTTCTGAGAAACAGCTCATTGGAAAGAACACCGCTTTATATATTCCTCTGGAATTGGTCGTTCTTCATGTAGATGTTTCAGATCCCATTAATGGTATCTGGGGGATTTTTTCACGTGATCAAGTATAGTATGCAATGCTCCTATATGAGATGCACGGGTCTACTGATCCTACTCTCAACACAGCACTATAACTAACTTGAACTAAGTTCATCCATTGAACGCTTTCATAGATCAATTAAATTGCATTCCAGAACCGAATATTTGATTGCGTTGGTAGGCAAGAAGCCCAGCTTTGGGCACTAATTCTGAGGAGACTGGTCTCAGTGCCTGCAAGAGCTAACACATCAAGCCAAAAGCTAATCTTGGGTTTGGCCTGAAGACTGATAATGAGTGGGAGATCTTTCTTGGGGAGTCCTTCAACTCTACAGGGGCAATTGAGGACATTTTGAGTGTCCTTATAATACAATCACCCACTGCTTGTAATCTTTCTTTTTAAAATACTTAGTATAAAATGTGAAATCCGAAAATACCGCTCCATGATGTGAAAGTCTGCAGAAAGATACAATTATTTGCCCAATATTCATGCAATAAACTCACTTAAATAAATTGCTTAATTTGCCTTCTTGGATAGGTTTTGTTCGCTCGCTTTTTGCCTTTCGTAGTTGGTTCCGTATTTGTCTTTAGGGTTAGCTTCTTACCTCAGATAGACTTCTTAATCTGAATATAACATTTGTGACATCTTTTTCAAGACTCTGTGATTTGTCGTGTCAAGTGGTTTCGGTTGTTTTCAGATAAGCAGCTCTAATACAAAGCAGCAACGTTATAATTGTAGCTAGCAGGTAGATCACAGTTTTCAAGGATAATTCTTCCTCTTAATTCACATTAGCCTGCTTCATATCATTTTTGCTCTCCTATGAATGGCACTAGCTAGAAATTATACGGGGAATTCTTGAAGATATCGCATATTTTATCGATAGAGCCGAAATGAAATCCAACTTTAAAACTACGATTTGGTCTTACAGACACATCTTCAACGAAATAGTGAGGAATTAAGCCTGCAGCTCTGATCGAAGTAAAGTTGCAACGCTCAAAGTTTTTGCTGCTTTTTAAGTCTCCTAAATAAATTTTCAATGCTAGATCGGTTCTCTGCGCTGCTTACATTTGCACTTTGCATGAACTGAATACGGGCATCGCATACTCTACCTTTGCTCGTATATGAATCCCTGAAACATCTTGTTCTTTAATTAAATGGGCAACTAAGTACTACTTTGCCACTGTTAACAACGCCTTTATCGCGGTTTGGAAACTCTAGTATGGGTATATTCCTTTATTCGGTGAAATACTTGACTTTGCTACGGAGATTTTCGAATTTCTTTTTTTTAAAAAAAAAAATGCGTCAATAAACCATGCTTCTACACGTACATGGTTGCGGAACTCGTGTGAGTGTATGAACAACACAACTTATACTAATTCCTTTTCAAATCAAAAAGGTAAAAAAAATGCCTTCAGCCAGATTCGAACTGACGATCTCCTCATTACTAGTGAGGTGCCTTACCAACTTGGCCATAAAGGCACAAACGACCCCGGTGAGGATCGAACTCACGATCTCAAGATTAACAGTCTTACGCCTTAACCAGCTTGGCCACGGAGTCATTTTATTTTCGACATGAAAAGGTTGAGCACAACTCCGAAGACTGTTTGCCAAGGGAAAGTATTGACCGATAAAATAAAAAATTGCGGAAATGTATTCTACAATTTCGCGTCAGCCCCTCTGAAGTTTCTTCACAAAATATTGCTCACTTCAATAATACATGGGTAGCTATTCATTGACGTGTAGATTGTATATTACACAAAATGTTGCATGGCTATAGACTCGCAAACAAGAAAATTTTTTAAGATTCACGATGAGGAACACTTTTAATATACTGGTATTTCAGTATGTGCCGCAAAAATAGCCTTGGGCATATAATACAACATGTAAATTCAATAAATGTACAGTATCACGTTCGACTCTTCTTTTGAATGTTGAATGCCAATACAAAAGGCTTTCATTTGAAAATGAGTCCACAGGAATGCATTTTTTATTAAATTTGGGGTTGAGGGTCAAAAAGATAATTGACACTCGTCCATGAAATCTTGCATCACGCGTCCAAGTCAAGCTTTTGAAACGAAAAAATTTTTCACAATAACTAACAGATGGATTATTAAGTGTTGGTCTGAACTTTGATTCTTTATTGTATCTTGGCCCCTTGCTTCTGGATTCTTGGAATATTTCGTGTGGTATATTAAGCTACTCATTACCATAAATATTCATCAAATATTAATTTTGCCATTCATAAAATCAACATAGCATATTTGCAAAGGTGCGGCGAAAGTTTGCATGTATCAGACTAATCTATCTTAAAGTAAATAAGTACGGATCTTTAACGCTTCCAAGCACAATTCGTACCCAGTGTTTGCTATGCTCTATCATTTTGGGGACAGCTTAATGATTTATTTTGAAACTCCTCATGGAACTATCATGTAGTCTAAATATTCTCCTCGACGAGACTAAACAACAGGTAGGTGAGAGTCTGAACAGAACAATGCGAATGTACAAAAATAAGACAAGAGCAGTTGTACTATATGGTTGAGTTTGCAATACCAATTGATCGGGTTCTTTACTAATGCACGTGCTTTAGCACTTTGAGGACCCAAATCTAATCTTATGTGTTGATGCTAGTCAGCCAATGTGAAATACCCATATGGAAACATGGATTCAAAAAAGACTTGCCTGCTTATATCTTAGTTTTAATTGTAGTGTTGGTTGTGTTTTTCAGCTATCAGAATTAACAAGAATTACGATGTAGTAGCCTAAGTAGAGAGCGTGCACATTAAACCAGCGCAGCTTTTAAAGGCATATAAATGAGTTCACCAGAAATTTTGATCAAAGAACCCCTGCGTACTTCCTTTGATGCTCCCTCCAATCTTGTGGTCCTGAGTGCCTCATCACAGCTTGCATCGGCTTTTTCTCCTTTTGTAGCCAAGTTACGCTCCTTTAAAAACTTCATAAAGTTATGAGTATAAATTGAAGGCTTGAATACATAGGGCCACTAATTTACCGCTTAAATTGTAATTGTGCTGCTTCGATTTGTTGTTTTGCGTCACGATAACATGGCTACATTATTTGTAACATTTAAGACATTTACCACGACAAATAAGTTAATTCAATTATATTATCTGCAAATTTGAGAGCGGCTGATCGTAACCATGAATTTTTGTGACCAATTTGATTTCAGGGAGTTGATTGCGACTGAAGGTATATAAAGCTAAATTGAATCGCTATATCAACCTAATTTTGATAAGTAAGATGCTAATTTATAAATTTGAATCAAAGGCTGTATTTTTTTGTATGTGTTGTTCATTACCAAGGAGATATTCTAACTAATTGTTAAAGATTCATGTTCCTCGCGAAACCGCGCAGTTTCTTACAATTGCTGTGAAAATAGATTTTGGGTTTCAAAATAGCTGCGTATTCTGATACGATAAGATAAGGTTTCGTATTTGATAATCCTTGTTTTCGGCAGAATAATTGGCTTAGAGTAATGCAAACAAAAGAAAATAAACTTAATCAATGTCTTTCATATCCTTGTGGTGCCAAAATATGCACCTTTACCTGAAAATTTTGAAATACTGCTGGGGACCTTACTGCCATACAAAAATCATTCATCCTCTTGGATTGAGCGGTGAATTCCTTCGAATTGCAGAGAACTATCTGTTCTGGATAATCACTTGCATAAACTTCGCACTCTAATGCAGAGTGCGCCCCTTTACTTGCATCGTGCCACTAGTTTTTTCGCTCGGAGTCTATCTTGATAGATCCCCATTTGGCTCATGAATGCATAGGCACATTGTCCTTCCTCATTATATTACGAAGCTACCCGGTGTGTGTTTGCAAGCAAACAAAGTACAAATAATAAAAAATAACTCAAATAATATTAAAAGTACAAGCCTACAAAATGAAATGAAAGACTACCGGATATTTTCGTGGGAAGGCTCCAATTGGAGCCTCTTAAGGGGGCCTAAAATTCATTTTATCCATGTTTTTAAAAAAAGAACACAGCAGACGGTGTGTGTGACTTAAAAATATTTTTTGACTGAATAAATTACAATTGCGTTTTACTGAAAGCTAAAATTCCACAGGGTATACTTTGACGCCATCGACAATAATACGATTCTAGGCATGTTCTTGAGCTTGAAAAACATGCAAAATTGACTCTGTAAATTCCTTGTACTTTTATTTAATGAGTTATCACCTCTTTAATAAAGTTTGCGTTGACTCACTTTATGCCACTCGGAGCCATGCCGAGTAAGACAATGGGCCGTGCCTACTTAAACTATGGCCTGAGGCGCGCTTTTAACTAGGCATGGCACCAATGGGGAGCACGCCGGCTCATCACGGCTTCTGACGGCTCTTTTTCGCTTTGAAGTCAAGCTACAAATATTCGAAAACAGCTATAGAAATATGAGTATAGATTGAAGGCTTAGCTATCATAAGAGCACTAAGGCGCTGTTGATTTCATAATTTTGCCGCTTCGATTTGGCATTTTTCGAGACAATGTCATGGGTCAGGAGCGGCTCAAAGAATTGTTAATTTTAAGAGTTTCCCCACTTTGATTAATTTGAGTCGCATTTAATTTCCTCAATTTTGGAAGCGGCTTATTGCTTCTTTAACTTTTTGTCACTAAACTGTACAATGCTAGTTGGATGCGACTGAACATCACTAAAACTACTTATATCCATGATTCCAAACCTAATATATTAAAGTACAAGAATAAAATCATATAATTTAATCACAAAAGTGTTCTTTTTCGTAAACGCCGTTCATTGCACTAGACTTTTTCTCCCCAACTTTTTGAGTTTCGTGTCTCTCGCGAGGCCCCACATTTTCTTAATTTTGCTGTAGAGCAATAAATAAAGGTGCGAAATAGCTGCATGATTCGAATCAATAAAATTAGGCTTCACATTTTGTATTTTTAATCTTTTCCTCGCGGAATTGCAATATTTTTGGCACAAATTGATGCAAAATCAAAAAAGGAAAACTGAGACCAATTATCGTCCTGCACAGCCTGTTTGGCGCCTATATGCACCTTTGTCTGCAGTATCTTGAGGTACTGCAGGTAAATTTTTGCCATACAAAAAATCATTCTTCCTCTAGAATTGAGCGGTAAAACCGTCCAAACTGCAGAAAATTGCCTTTTCTGTCTAATCTCTTGCATAAAACCCGCACTTTGACGCAAGGTTCGCACATGAATGTGCGTCGCGCCGTTGAGTTTTTCGTCTAGGGCCTACTTTGATTAATTGCAATTTACCCTATGGTGACATAGGACGCTTTCTCACTTCTGAATAAAATTGCCAAGCCCACTTGTACTTTTTTAACACCAAATAAACTGCGAATTGCAAATTTTAATTAGAATTAATTTAAAATTACAATCTTGTAAAATTCAAACACAATAAGGACTAGTTATTTACTGAATATTGTGCTTTTCGCAGCCCCTCCGAGGGCTCTAAAACTGCTATCGCTCTTTTTTCTCAGAACTAGTGATACTTATTGTTAAAATATTTTGTGCAAACATTAGCGCCGAGGCTATAGAGTGTAGATATCTAGGTTTGATTCTTCAAATTTGTATGTGGAAGTCATAATTCTACATGATCCATCTTGGCTCCATCGGCGACTTTAACACTTTAAGCCCGCGCAAGAGCAAATAAGACCCCAAATAATGTTTCAGTCTTTTCTGTTGGTTATTTTATACCGTAAATATATCTTTTAGGTAAAGTTGTGTTTGGGTCATTTGGTGCCATGCCGAGTAAGACAGTAGGCCATGCCTCTTTAATGTATGGCCTGAGGCGCGCTTTTGGCTAGGCATGGCACCAGAAGGCAGCACGCCGGCTCATCTTGGTTCTTGGCGGCTCTTCTTCGCTTTGTGGCCAAGCTACGTATATTTAAAAGCAATTATGAAAACATGGGTGGAAATTGAAGGCTTTGATATCACAAGAGCATTAAAGTGCCACTGATTCAGTAATTTTGTTGCTTCGATTTTGCATTTCGCGGTACGAGGTCATGGGTCAGGAGCTGCTCGAAGAATTGTAAATTTTAAGTATTTCGCCACTTTCATCAAGCTTAATTATTCCCAATGTCTTCAAATTTAGAAGTGGCTTGTTGTAATTTCCACTTTTTGTCACTAAATTGAACACTTGTAGTTGGATGCGATTGGACGTCATTAGAAATGCTTAAATTTGGGGTTCAAAACCTAATTTTATAAACTACAATACTAGAATCATAAATTTAATTCCAAAAAATGTATATATTTGTATATTCCTTATATATTCTAAGACTTTTTCTCCCCAACTTTTTAAGATTCGTGTATCTTGCGAGATCTCAAAATTGCTTAATATTGCTGTAGAGCTAGAATTTGACGTTCCAAATAGCTGCATGTTCCAGATCATTGAAATCAGGCTTTAAATTCTATATTTTAAGTGTTCTCTACTCGAAATCGCAACTTTTTTGGCACGAAGTGATGCAAAATAAAATGGAAAGAATTGAACAGAAAAATGTCCTGCACAGGCTGTGCAGCGCTTATATGCACATTTATCTGCAGTATTTGTATGGACTGCAGATAAAAATTTGCCATACAAAAATTCATTCTACCTCTTGATTTCGGCGCTAAACTCAGTTCGAGTGCAGAAAATTGCCAATTCTGGATCATCTAGTGCATAAAATCCACACTTTGATGCAGAGTTCGCGCCTTTACATGCGTCGCGCCTTTCATTTTTTTTCGTTCAGGGCCTATCACAGATGATCTCAACTTGGCTTATGAAAGCATAGGCACTTCTGAGTTTCTTTATTAAATCACGAAGCAACCAGATATTCTTTTGCTGGCAAACAACGAGCAAATAGTAAAACAATATTCGAATTATATTAAAAGTACAAATTTATAAAAAAAAAATAAAAGAACATGGAGTAATTCAGTGAGATGGTTGCTAATTGTTGTCTTCTGAGAGGGCCTAAAACTGGTTTTATCCATAATTCTAGACAAATACAATCGGAGTTGATGTGTATTTCAATTAATCCTATAGCGCTGGCACTAAAATGTATTTTTTGGTTCATTAGGTAATTAATACTTATGTATGGAAGTCACAATTTTATGGGGAATCTTTAGACGCCATTGACAATAATCCTATTTTGGGCATGCACTTAAACTTTTGAGACGCTAAAACTTGTCTTTATAACTTTTCTGCACTTTTTTCAAATGTATTAATGCCTTTTTAATTAAATTATGTGTTCACTCTCATCCCTCCATTTGGTGCCATGCCGAGTCAGTAAATTGGCCCTGAAGTAGGTGCTGTGCCTTGATGAGGTAGAAGGACAACGTGGGGAATTGGCCTATTGTGGGGCACGCGGCACAAGGATCTCGCTATTGCTCATTATCCCCAATTAGATACGATGCTACAGTAGCATTAATTTACAACAAAGTTGCAAAAAATAATTCGTGGTGATTGCGACAATGGGGTTTGTCTTGTCAGAGATGACTTTCAACCCCTGAGAATGACAAAAACACGAATGCCCAGTTCGCCAGATTCAATGCACGCGTTCCGCACATTTACCATATGAATAAAAACTTCTTATTCTTTCGAAAATTTACAAACTTGTACTAAAAAAAATCAGGATTTCGTCTAAGTGCCCCTTTAAAACGTAGCGATGCAGAAGGGCGTTGTCTCTCCTCCCTAAGACTCTCCACGGCTCTTTTTGGCTTTGAGGGTACAATAAAGCTCTATTCAGGTTCCAGTTGCAACGTAAGTATTTATATTAAACTCGGCTAACGTTACACTGTTACGAGGTTGTGCGATTTAATCAAAGACTACCTTATTTTTGACTCGTTGAGGCCCCACTTAACATGCTAGAGGCTGCTCAACAAATTGTATATTATTAATATTTCGTGAAGGGGCTTGAAAAGAAGAAATGTCTGTGCTTGAGAAAATGGTAGTGGCACTCTCAGTGTCATACATTTTCCCACAAGATCGGACGTCTGTTTCGAAGGTTCGTTTTATAACACTAGAAATGTGCAAAATTGACGTTCCAAATAAAATGAGTACAGCATTAATAACTTATAAATTTACTTCTTAATTTGACTTTTACGTGAAAATTCGTCTTATCACAATTCTAAGACATTTTTCGCCTAACTTATGCAAAAATGTATTTTTCGGGAGAGCTTGAGATTCTTAAAATTCGCTATATAGCTTGAACTAGCCAATATAATAACCTATATTATCTAGAAGAGTGAGATGGCCTCTAACTGTTAGTATTTCTTGACTCAATTGGAGAAAATATCAAGATTTTTGGCGCCAAGTTCAGCAAAGTAGGATTGCGAAAAGAAACACAAATGATGTCCTGCACTGCATGTGTCGCGCCTATATGCACCTTTGTCTGCAGTATTTTGAAGTCCTGCAGAGAATTTTTTGCCATACAAAAATCCATTCTACCTCTTGAAATGGGCGGTAAATTCGTTCGAAGTGCAGAAAACTGCCTTTTCTGGATCATTTATTGCATAAACTCCGCACTGCGGTGCAGAATTCGCGCTCAAATGTGCGTCATGCAACCAAATTTTTTGATTTGGGGCCTGCTTCAAAAAGTTCTAATTTGCCTGATGGCATCGTGGGTGCTTTATGAATACTCAACGACCTTACGGAACAACCAAATACTTGTTTGGCAGCAAACAAAGTCCAAGTAGTAGACATTAACTGCAGTAAATGAAAAAGTACAATTTAAAATAAAATAAATAAAAAGTCAATGGGTAATATTCTGAGAAGGGTGCAATTTGCAGCCATCAAAATGGGCCCTAAGCAGCTCCCACTCGTATATCTCTTCACACAACTGAATTGCCAAATTGCCACTAGATCTTTTAAGTAGCGCCGATGGCAAATAGTATATTTTTTATCATCCAGACAATTTTAATTTATTTGTAGAGGCCATAAAAGTACTAGGCGCTTCCTGGCTCGATCAACGATGACCCTTCTTTTAACGTAAACTAGAGCTTTCCAGAGGTTTAAATTGTCAGAACATTTTTTCCACACTTTTTTTGGTCAGATTAATACCTTTTTAAATAATTTGAATGCTGGCTAATTAGATGCCATTAGGTGCCGCGCCAGGTCAATGCATTGGCCGCGCTACTGGATCTGGCCTGTACTAAAGTAGTGGGGACAACAAAGTAATATGAAGCCTTGTGAGGGGTGTGAGGCGTGCGATGTCACCGTACTCCATATCAGCTGATAGCCACATGGTCACAGTAACGAATTTTATTACAAGGTCGCAAATACATAATTAAGGTAAGTCCTTCTATTGATGTTTGTCGGAAGAGGTAATATTCAATTCCAAAACACGATAAGAATAGGAGCTTCAAGGCCGCCTCAGTCCTTGCATGGGTTATGCGTTGAACTTGATTGAGAATTTTCAACTTGGCCCATCAGAAATTAGCAAAATTGAATGAAAACCAACAATTTCACAGTCTTGATGCTCTTGGGAAGTTGGTTCGGTGGAAGGGCGTCGTACCTGGGCTTTCGAACTTTCGGCTGCTCTTTTTGGCGCTATGCCCGCAATATTGCTTTTTATGAAGTTATTCGCTAATCCAGCAATTTTTATAAGCTCAGTTTTTACGTCAAATTAATGTGGCCGGTCGATTTACAAAATTTCATGTATTTCGTTTGGGTATTGGAACACCGGTTGACATGCAATAAGCCGCTCGAGAAATTGTATAATATCAATATTCTGTGACATAAAGCGATAAATCCAAAGGCATATCTTTCTAAATATGGTAGCGGAATCGTAATATTCATACTTTTTCCCACAGGACCAGAGGGTTTTTCTGAAGGGTCATTGAGAAAGACTTAAAAGCTGGCAAAAGTTATGATGCGTCGGATATAAGTGCAAATATAATACATCCTTCGAAATATTCAATATCCAAATTATACTCCACAATTTGCTCTGTACCGCGCCAATGAAGTTTTCTGCCCAAGAATCGCGAATTTGTAATTCTGGCGAAAGCCCGAATTCTCTTAAAATCACTATGCTGACAGACTCAGTCATTTGATTAAGGCGAAGAATTGAGAATAATGAGATGTTGCCTTGAATTTAAGAAATTTGTATTTACTTATGGAAACTTCCAAGTTTTTTGGCACCGATTGGAGCAAAATAGAACTATAAAAAACTATACATTTCTATCCTGCACATCATGCACCGCGTTTATATGCGGCTTTGTCTGCAGTATCTTGAGGTACTGCAGGTAAATTTTTGCCATACAAAAAATCATTCTTCCTCTTGAAATGAGCGGTAAAACCGTCCAAACTGCAGAGAATTACCTTTTCTGTCTAATCTCTCGCATAAAATCCGCACTTTGACGCAAGGTTCGCACATGATTGTGCGTCGCGCCGTTGATTTTTTCGTTCAGGGCCTACTTTGAATAGTTGCAATTTGCCTTATGGTGACATAGGACACCTTCTGACTTCTAAATGAAATTGCCAAGCCCACTTGCACTTGTTTAACTCCAAATAAACTGCAAATCGTAAATTGTAATTAGAATTAATTTAAAAGTACAATCTCGTAAAAGTCAAATACAAAAGGGACTAGTTATTTACTGAATATTGTGCTTTTCGCAGCCCCTCCGTGGGCCCTAAAACTGCTATCGCTCTTGTTTCTCTAAACTAGTGACAATTATTGCAAAAATATTTGGTGGAAAATTGAGCGCCGAGGCTTTAGAGTTTAGATATTTAGGTTTGAAACTTAGCATTGGCATGTGGAAGTCAGAATTCTACATGATCCATCTTGGCTCCATCGGTGACTTTGACACTTATAGCCTGCGCAAGAGCAATTGTGATCACAAAAATTGTTTGTGCCTTTTTTTTGAATTAATTTAAACCATAAATATGTCTTTTTAGTATACTTGTGTTTGGGCCATTTGGTGCCATGCCGAGTAAGACAGTAGGCCATGCCTACTTAAACTGAGGCGATTTTTGCTAGGCATGGCACCAATGGGGAGCACGCCGGCTCATCTTGGTTCTCGACGGCTCTTTTTCACTTTGTGGCCAAGCTACGTATATGCAATAACAGTTATGAAAACAAACATATAGATTGAAGGTTTGGCTATCATAAGAGCACTAAGGTGCCGCTGATTTTATAATTCTGCCGCTTCGATTTGGCATTTTTCGACACGATGTCATTGGTCAGGAGCCGCCCCCATAATTGTAAATTTTAAAAATTTTTTCACGTGGATTATTTTAAGTCAATTTTTATGTCGTCAATTTTTGAAGCGGCTTATCGCAACTTTGACTTTTTGTCACTAAACTGAACAATGCTAGTTGGATGCTACTGAACATCACTAAAAATGCTTAGATCAGTGATTTCAAACCTAATGTATAAAACTACAAGAATAAAATCATAAAATTTAATCAAAAAAGTTTATTTTTTTTTATAAGCCGTTTATTGCCTAAGACTTTTTCTCCTCAACTTTTTAAGTTTTGTGTTTCTCGCGAGACCCCACATTTTCTAAAAATTGCTGTAGAGCTAGAACTAAACATGCACAATAACTGCATGATTCGGACCGGAAAAATTAGGCTTCAAATTTTGTATTTTTAATCTTCTTCACCCAGAATTGCAACTTTTTTGGCACAAAGTGATGCAAAATAAAAAAGAAAAACTGAGACCAATTATCATCCTGCACAGCCTGTCTAGCGCCTATATGCGCCTTTGTCTGCAGTATCTTGAGGTACTGCAGGTAAATTTTTGCCATACAAAAAATCATTCTTCCTCTAGAATTAAGCGGTAAACCCGTCTAAACTGCAGAAAATTGCCTTTTCTGTCTAATACCTTGCATAAAATCCGCACTTTGATGCAAGATTCGCTCATTAATGTGCGTCGCGCCGTTGATTTTTTCGTCTAGGGCCTACTTTGATTAATTGCAATTTACCTTATGGTGACATAGGACGCTTTCTCACTTATAAATAAAATTGCCAAGCCCACTTCTACTTGTTTAACTCCAAATAAACTGCAAATTGCAAATTTTATTTAGAATTAATTTAAAAGTACAATCTCGTGAAATTTAAATACAATGGGGACTAGTTGTTTATTGAATATTGTGCTTTTCACAGCCCCTCCAAGGGGTCTAAAACTGCTATCGTTGCTGTTTCTTAAAACTAGTGATATTCATTGTAAAATTATTCGTTGTAACATTTAGCGCCGAAGCTATAAAGTTTAGATATTTAATTTTGAAACGAAAAATTTGTATGTGGAAGTCGGAATTTTACATGATCCATCTTGGCCCCATCGGCGACTTTAACACTTTTAGCCAGCGCAAGAGCAAATTTGACCCCAAAAAATGCTTCAGTCTTTTCTGTTGCTTATCTTATACCGTAAATATATCTTTTAGGTATACTTGTGTTTGGGCCATTTGGTGCCATGCCGAGTAAGACGATAGGCCATGCCTATTTAAATTATGGTCTGAGGCGCGCTTTTTGCTAGGCATGGCACCAATGGGGAGCGCGCCGGCTCATCTTGGTTCTTGTCGGCTCTTTTTCACTTTGTGGCCAAGCTACGTATATGTAAAAACAGTTATGAAAACATAGATATAGATTGAAGGCTTGGCTATCACATGAGCACTAAGACGCCGCTGATATTATAATTCTGCCGCTTCGATTTGGCATTTTTCGGATCGATGTCATTGGTCAGGAACGGCCCCCATAATTGTAAATTTTAAGTATTTCCCCACGTCGATTAATTTAAGTCAATTTTTATATCGTCAATTTTTGAAGCGGCTTATCGCAACTTTGACTTTTTGTCACTAAACTGAACGATGCTAGTTGGATGCTACTGTACATCACTAAAAATGCTTAGATTTGTGATTCCAAACCTAAATTATAAAACATAATTAATAAAATCATAAAATTTAATCAAAAAGGTGTAGTTTTTTGTATATCCCGTTCATTGCCTTAGACTTTTTCTCCCCAACTTTTTAAGATCCGTGCTTCTTGCGAGACCCCACATTTTCTTAAAATTGCTGGTGAGCTATAAATAATTAAGCCAAATAGCTGCATGCTTCAGACCAATAACATTAGGCTTTGAATTTTATATATATCTTATTTTGAATTCATAAATGTAAAATTTTTGGCACTAAATAAGGCAAAAAAGAAATGAAGAAATTGCCTCAATGTACATCCTGCACAATCGGTATGGCGCTTAATATGCACTCTATCTGCAGTATCTAAATGTACTGCAGACAAATTTTTGCCATACAAAATTTCATTCTACCTCTTGAATTCGGCGGTAAATTTGAGAAAAGTGCAGAAAATTGCCTATTCTGTACATTCTCTTGCATAAAACCCGCAGTCTGCTTCAGGCTACCTACTTGAACGTGCGTCGCTCCTTCAGCCTCCGACCAGGGCCCAACACGATTTGTGCCAAGTTACGCCTTCGTAGACTAGTTTTCTCTTCGTAAGCCTTTAAAAACACGATAGACCCAGTGAAAACCATAGATTTGAACTCATTCAATTTAAAATTAAATTAAAATTATACTCAATGCAAATACAGTTGTAATACAATATAATACCATTAATGGTTTGAGCTATTCTATTTGATTTGTGGGAAATAGGAACCGCTTGCCCTCTTGAAATTGAGACATAACGAAATTTTTTGTAAATCCAGCTATATTTGAAGATAGCGCCGAAGATAAATAGCCTCAAAAAACTATTGAAGTTAAAAAAAATGTCATTTGAGTATCACATTATAGAAAGACGAGTTTGGCTTCGCCAGGGGCTTCTACAAGTCCACACCCTAAAAAAGAAAGAGCGGCAGCGAGAGCTGTACCCCTTTCTTTTTAAAATAATTATTAGCTTTAAGGATTCTTTCTTCATAGAATAGCTTTATTAAGGCCATTTCGTCTTTCGTCAAGCCATACCACAGAAAGGAAGTACCGCTCCTCGAAAAGTAAGTGCCACGCCTTAGAAAGTGTGTGCCGCGCCTCGAGAAATATGTGCCGCGCCTTGGAAAGTATGTGCCGCGCCTCGAGAAATATGTGCCGCGCTTTGGAAAGTGTGTGCTGCGCCTTGGAAAGTGTGTGCCGCGCCTTGGAGAGTATGTGCTGCGCCTCGAGAAATATGTGCCGCGCCTTAGAAAGTGTGTGCTGCGCCTTGGAAAGTGTGTGCCGCGCCTTAGAAAGTGTGTGCCGCGCCTTGGAAAGTGTGTGCCGCGCCTTGGAGAGTATGTGCCGCGCCTCGAGAAATATGTGCCGCGCCTTAGAAAGTGTGTGCCGCGCCTTGGA